>MU707310.1:0-40191 GCA_026770625.1 Nicotiana glauca
TTACTAAGTTACAAAACTAGTTCTGATGATTCATTATTGGATATGAAACTATCTATTTTGAACTCACTGTTTTTTATCTAAACCGTAATTAACACAAGCTTTGGACTACAAGCCAAATCAAATTAGCACTATACCAATTTCACATGCTCGCGAGAAAACATCAAACTCAGCTTTACGATCCATGATTTAAATAAAAAAAATACAGCAGTCCTAATTATGTAGATGTACACTTTACAACTAAAAATATATACGACAAAACTAATCTAAACTATGTAACAACAAGCAGTAATCCAAACGCATGAACCCAATGAGCATTTTCATTTCAAAACTCCAGTTCAAATCTGAAACCACATGAGTTCGAAACTGTGTACCTGGAATTGGACAAACAGAAATGAAAGAGGGAGAGATCAGTAGCAGCCCAAACACAGCAAGCAAACAGCAGGCCCAGCAGTAGCACAAAGAAAACAACTCAGAACCCAGCAAGAGTCGGAAACCAGTTTGAGAAACTAACAGCCAAACAGGCTATACTCCACACAGATCAAACAGACACTTCCAAATGTTTTGAGTCTTCACTATAGCACAGAAAACAAGATGATTTTGATTGTTTCTGCTCGCCAGACTACTGTAATAGTATCACTGGGTAGGATCAACAGTTCAAGAACTCTTATTCTGATCTCTAAAGACTTATAGAAGTTGAGGTTCAGTTGTTGAATGGAAGGCAAACTAACAGGGGGAGTAATAGAACAGTTTCCCTTTTTTTTCTTCAAACTTTTTTGATTTCAAACTGGAAAAGAAACCTGATCTCTTTTAGCTGGAAGGACTTAAGACTGTATCTGATTTTTCAACTGGAGAAAAAAAACCTCTTGATTTCAAGAACTGGCCGCGCCCCTCTAGTGTTTCTGAAATTTTCTTATATATCAAAACTCTGCCTCTTACCGTTTGCTTAAATATTTTAAAGCTGACCAGTCCATCAATATTCCCTCTGAATCTTTCCACTTCCTTTTATCTAGGCATGGGACTTCTCATTTTAAAACCTCTAGAGTTCAAAATATAGTGAATATCCTACTGTACAACAGGTTCCACTACCATTTTCATGTGCATTTCCAGCCTTTAATATTAAACTACCCTAATTTCTGACTTCCCACTTCTAAAGACATTAGCCAGAGGTACTTTGCACTAAAAGACCCCCTTTCAATTAAATTATTCATTAGTTTAAGGGTGCATTGAATGTTCAATTGGGAGTCCACTTAGCTAAGCTCTGTGATCCCATTAGACTCCAGCTAATAACCAATTCTAAATTTCAATCAAAAGGGCAGAAGGGTGCAAGTTCAAGAGGAGTGAGTTGGTCAGTCTGGTAAACCAAACCTGACCAACTCAAAAACCAACTGAGCAAGGCATCAGCTAAAGCGAGCAAAGAAATGAAGCAATACTGAACAAGGCATATCAATAGGGTCTTAGCACATACAAGAGAAACATGCTAGTAATTACACTGACTGAGCAAACTCATGCTTCTCTAGTTTTGAGATGATTTCAGTTGACGACACTTATTTAATCGACTATACGAGCTACGACAGATGACAAACACAGAGTAAACAAACATGTTGATTCATGACCTTGGGACAGAACAAGGAATCAAATATGAACTAACTACTTTGACGAATTTAAACAAGCTAAACACATAGTTCATCACAATAAATACAATTAACGAACAAGCAGAAGAAATCGACCAAATAAAAGGTCTTTAAAGAGAAGAACAGAAAAATTAACAAAAATCAAAAAAGATAAACTAACAACAAAGACTGAACTTACAAACACATAGAGATAGAAGAAAAAGAGAAGAAATACCTCAAAAGGAAAATCAAAAATCAGAACGGACTTGGACCAACTCGGACTTGAAATTTTTGAGGCCATACGGACCTTAATCGAGTGTTCTCAACTGAGAACACTTCGACTAAGGTCCATTGAGCGACAAAAATCTTCAAATTGGTCATGAATTCGGGCTCGAGTTTTCTAGGGTTCTTGGGGGTCAGATTGGGGTTCGAGTGATTTGGGTCTGATTTGAACCAAACCAGTGTTGGTTTGGTTATGAGGGAGGTCAGGGGAGTGTTAGGTATCAGTTTGGGGTGGTTTGGCATAGGTTGAGTTTTGGCTCGAATCTTCGATTGAAGATTCGAGAAGATGTAGCTAGATTCGAGCCAAGGGGTTTGTGGATTTGGGTTCAGGGTGTGATGGAGGCTCTGTGGTGTTAAAATGGCAGTCACTGGCATCGTTGCCGCCGGGTCTATGGCAAAGGGGAGGGGTGGCGGCTAGGGTTTGGGCCTGGGTTTCATCTCTGAGGCTTGAGAGAGACGATGGTGAGAGGGAGGGCTTGGCTACAGGGGGCGTGGGGTGTGAGGGTAGTATTATATACGAAGCATAAGATAAGATCTTGGCTGTTGGATCAAGTTGGATTGATGGCCAGGATCTCTTGCCAGGGAAAGAAACGACGCCGTCTCAATTAAATGAGACTGGATCGGTCTCAAGGGTGAACGGGTCGGGTTAAATGGAAGGCTTGAGGCCGTTGGATGAGATAGAATGGATGGTTTGGATCAGATGCACCAAAGCGACGTCGTTTGGATTAAAAGGAGGCCTGATCTGGGCCGTCCAGTTGATTTGATCAACGGCTCGAAATAGAAACGCCAATACGGCGTCGTTTGGAGGCGTCTCTGAAAGACCAGGTTTTGGACCGGGTCTGGCCTGGAACTGGGCTTGGTTTTGGTATCTATTTCTGGGGCCCAAGTCCGGTTTTGGTATCTTAATTAACCAAAATTCCTAAATAATTTACAAAATCTAAATAAAAATCACACAAATATTAATTACTAACTCACGACCATTAACACACAAATGAAGAACAAAAATCACACAATGACAAGACACGAAATGCATATTTTTGTAATTTTCTTTTAACCAAATTATGGTTGATTAATTTCTAAAAATGCACAATTAACTCCTAAATATGCATGCAACATATTTTTGTGTTTTATATTAATTTAACAAATAAACACGCACAGAAAAATGCAACCAATAAGGAAAAAATTACACAAAAATTCACAGAAAATCACACACAACACAAAACTATTTTATTTTGAATTTTTGGGAGTGATTATCCTATAAGGCAAAAATCACGTGCTCACATCCCTATCAGTGGGAACCAACCTAATTGCATGACGGGCTAACTCAAAATATCTCCTCTCGTACTACTTCATAGTATTATCATCCCGACGCAACTGCTCAAATCGCATGCGCAGCTCCTCTCTACGAGAATGCGGTACATACTTCTCTAAGAAGAGAATAAAGAACTCCTGCCATATAAGTGGCACTGCACCGACAGGCCTACGCCTCTCATAAGCCTCCCACCAGGTAAAGGCTGCTCCGGTAAAATGATAAGTAGTGAACAATACCCCACTAGTCTCTGAAATACCTACTGTACTAAGCATCCTCTAACACTTATCCAAGAATCCCTCTGCATCATCTCTCTCTGTACAACTGAAAGGAGGAGGCTGGAGTCTCCTAAACCTCTCCAATCTACACTGCTCATCATCAAGTATGATAGGAACCACAAAGTCCTAAGCAGCTGCAACTGGCTGGGCTGGTGGTGCCCCAAATATCTGGAGTCCCTACATTACTTGCTCTAGTATGCGGGCGGTGGGAGTCTGAGTGCCTTTACCGGCCTGGGAAGTGGCTGATGCGGTCGAAACAAAGACCGCCTGAGAAAGATTGGTGCACATGGTCAGAATCTGAGCTAAGGCCTCCTGACGGCCAGTAATCACAATGGGCACAACTAGTGCCTAACCTGGTCCCGCTGGTGCATCAACTAGGACCTGATCCTCAACTAGGGCAACTGGTGGATCTGCAAGTGCATTCCTAAATGTTGTGTGAGCTGCACCTCTACCCCTACTGCGACCTCAGCCTCTAGCGGCCCTGGCTGGTGATATCGGTGGTTATCCGTCCTGCCCAGTAGTACGTGTCCTCACCATCTTTTAGAGAATAGAATAACAGAAGTTTAGTTACCAAAATCAACAAATTCACACGACAAGAATTCAAGAATGTGAAGTTTCCTAAGGGTTCGGCAACCTCTCGAAGATAATTACAGATGTCTCCGTACCAATAACCAAGACTCTACTAAACCTACTCATGACTCGTGAGACCTATGTAACCTAGGCTCTAATACTAACTTATCACGACACAAAATCTAACCCGTTGTGATGGTGCCTATCATAGTACTAGGCCAGCCGACATTTTCACAACACTTTCAATATTTAACAGAAACGAATTAAAACATTTAAAATAACCTGAGTTTTTCATAAAATAGGGTAAATCCAAACATAACTGCGGAAAATATCCCTAACCTCGGGTGTCACTAATTCATAAGCGATCTAAACAACCTGTTTAAGAAATAATGTCTACAAGATTCTGTATCAAATACATATAGAGGAGAATTCAAGAAAGGAGAAACAAGGACTGCGAATGCTGGGTAGCTACCTCATAAATCTCCGACAATCAACCGAGCACTAGATTAATGCCCTCCAATTTCAGAAATATCTAGATCTGCTCATGGAGTACAGGGTATAGCGTGGGTACAACCAACTCAGTAAGTAATAATACTAACTGAGAAACTGAAAGATAGTGACGACCTACATAGTTATAGTTCATTTTCAGTATCTCGTCAAGAAGTAGACATGCTTTCAAATCCTGCAATTTAAATCAAATCAGTTTTATACAGTTTCAGGTTCAACTAAAATCAGATATAAAATCTTCCAGAAATTTCAAAACAATGATAGATAGCAATTAAGTGCGACAATGAATGAAAGCAGGTTAAGCTCTTAGTCCTCAATACTCATACTCATTAGGACCTGCGCTCACTGGGGGGTACAGACTCCGGAGGGGCTCCAATAGCCCAAGCGCTATAATCTGCATGGCACTCACGTGTTGCATGGATAACTCACGTGCTATAGTATCATATCAAGATCTGCACAGACAATTCACGCGCTACAGTATAAATGTCTAGATCTATACGGACAACTCACGTGCTATGGTATCAATATCTCACCATCAGGCCCTCGGCCTCACTCAGTCATCAACTTCTCTAGTCTCTTGGGCTCTCAAGAATCAGGAAAATAGACCCAAACAGGAATAACATGATGTATCAATAGTAAATAACAGAGACTGAGATACGATATCCGAGTAAAAATTGAGACTAAGAATAAATAGCATTTAGCAGGAAGTTCACATGTAACGCGGCCTCTGTGGGCCCAAAAGTACCAATACATAGCCTAAACATGGTTTCTAACATGATTTATAGTCAAATTTCTATAACACACAAAGAGCATATAGCTAACAACAAGTTATTCAACTTTACAGTTTTGCGGAACGGACCAAGTCACAATTCCCACGGTGCATGCCCACACGCCCGTCACCTCCAAAATAATCACATGACATAAAATTCAAGGTTTCATACCCTCTGGCCAGATTTTAACTGTTAGTTACCTCAATCCGATCAAACCGCTACTCCAAAATTCCTTTACCTCGTGAGTCAGCCTCCGAATATCCCGAGTCTAGCCACAAGTAGTGCAATACAATCAATATAGGCTAAAGGGAGAAATTCCATAAGAAAGTTACTAAATTATAGTCAAAAATCCGAAATTGGCCTGAACTCGGCCTCCGGGCCCACATCTCGAAATCTGACAAAAGTCACAAAATCCGAAAGCTCATTCACTCATGAGTTTAACCATACCAAATTTACGCAAATCCGATAAGAAAATCCTATTCAAAACCTCAAAAATCTAAATCAAGAGTTCTTCCTCTTTTCTCCCAATTTTCCACCCCAAATCACAAATTAGATGATGAAATTAAGGACATAATCACAAGATTTAGCCAAACCAAGTAAGAATCACTTACCCCAATTAACTCCACGAAAATCCCTCCAATAATCGCCCAAAACTGTGGTCTCTAGCTCAAAATATGAAAAATGGGTTCAAACCCTCATTTTTGAAATTTAATACTATTGCCCAGATTTTCCTTCTTCGCAAACGTGACCGTCCTCTCGCACTCGCATAGACCAATTCTGACGGCCTCTCAACTTTACTCTTCGTGAATGCGACCAACGCTTCACGAATGCGACCAACGCTTCACGAATGCGAAGCTTTTCCAACTCTAACCTTCGCGAATGTGACCCTTGCCTCGTGAACGCGTAGACCAAGTACCTGGGGTCCCCAGCTACCTCAACATCCCTTCGCAAACACGTTACACTTCTCGCGTTCGCGATGCCTCCACTGACCACTCCTTCGCAAATGAGGGATCCTCTTCGCGAACAAGAAGAACAAACTTCCCTCAGTCTCCCAGAACACTTCGTGAACGCGAGACCTCCCTCGCGAACGCATAAGAGGAAACCAGATTAAAAACACGAGCATCTATCAGCCATCAACCAAAGTCCAAATATAATCCGTTAACCACATGAAACTCACCTCGAGGCCCTTGGGACCTCATACAATAACCATCAAGTCCAAAGCACCATGCGAACTTAATCAAATCCTCAAATCACCTCGAACAACATCAAAAACATGAATTATACACAGATTCAAGCCTAATAAACTTTGAAAGTTCCAAATTCTACAAATGACGCGGAAACCTATTAAATCACGTCCGATTGACCTTAAATTTTGCACACGAGTCATAAATAACACCACAAATCCACTCCAACTTTCAAAAATCCAATCCAACCCCGATATCAAAAAGTCCACTCCCAGTCAAACTTTCAAAAATTCTAACTTTTGCCAATTCAAGCCTAATTCTACTACGGACCTCCAAAACACAATGCGGACATGCTCCTAAGTCCAAAATTAACTAACGGAGCTAATGGAATCATTAAAATTTAAATCCGAGGTCATTTACACATAAGTCGAGCATCCGCTCAACTTTTCCAACTTAAGCTTTCAATTAAGAGACTAAGTGTCTCAATTCACTCCGAAATCACTCTAAACCCGAACCAACTAACCCGGTAAGTCATGACACAGCTGTAAGCATCGAGGAAACTTATTTACTCGTGCTTGACCGTTGCATCAATAATTTAATCAATGTTTGGCAATGGGAACGCGTGTTTAGGGCACGTCTTATTCAAGTCTTTATAATCTATGCACATTTGAAACATGTTATTCTTTTTAGGAAACACAACTACATTATCTAAAAACTCGGGATATTTTACCTTCCCGATTGAACCGATGTCAAGTAATCGAGTTACCTCTTCCTTAACAAACCTATTTCTGACCTCGGCTATCAGACGTTTATTTTACCTCACCAAAGGGAAGCTCAGGTCCATGCTTAGCTCGTGCACGACCACCTCTACTGGGATACCTGTCATATCCGAGTGCGACCATGCAGTATAATCAACATTCGCTTTAATAAAATTAATAGATCCTGACCTGAGTTTGAGATTGAGTTATGTTCCCAAGTGAAGCCTTCTCTCCAAGAATTCTTCGAACAAAGCCACGTGCTCGAGTTCTTCTACCATGCATCTATCTCTTCCAATAACTGAAAGTATCTCGGTACCTGGTGGGATTCCGATGACTCCTCGCCTTTATCATCTTCACTCAGCACGGGAGCATGTGTCAGTTCCTGTAATTGTTATTTGCTGGGCTCCTTCCCTTTCCTACTGGAAATTGATATCCCATTAATTTCTCTTGCTTCCAGTTGATCTCCTTTTATCTGCTTAATTTACTATGGGGTCGGGAATTTCAGCAGTTGGTGTTGACACCCAATTTTGTCCCTCGTTTCTTCTAAATTATCTCCTTGAGCTTCTAAATCACTAATATTTTAAATGAATTAATTTATATATATATATATATATATATATATATATATATATATACATGTCGCCGTCCACCACTTCAAATAAGGTTGTCTTTGTTACCCCTTCGGCGTTCGTGGGCAGAAGGATCTCTCCTCGGATTATCACACTTGCCAGGTTGAACCCAACGGGGAGCTTTGTTGTCGAAATGATACTTCCAATTAATTTGTCTTATTCCAACAATCTCTATTGAATGATGTTGGTTGAACTTCCTTGGTCAACAAAATACGTTTAATCTTGAAATCTAGAACATTAAGAGAAATTACCAGGGCATCATTATGCGGCAGAAGAAGTTCGCCGGCATCTTCCTATATGAAGGTGATGTCATCTTCGGTGACTTCCCGGAGTCTCTTATTGTGGGTAACCATTACAATTGTCTTCTTGGCCACCGAAAAAGTTACCCTAATGATTTCATTCCCTCCGAAAATAATGTTGATAGTCATATGAGAAGAGTCTTCTCCTATCTTTGAGGGTTTCGCGTTGTCTCTATTATGACCATAATTGTTCTTGGCCCGGTCGCTCAAGAACTCCCTGAGATGGCCTTTTTTCAACAACATTGCCACCTCCTCCCGCAGATGTTAGCAGTCTCCCGTTCTGTGTCCGTAGGTCCCATAATATTCAAACTATAGTTACGGATCCCTCTGGCTAGGATCAGATCTGAGTGGCTTTGGGAGCCATGCCTATTTACTATTCCTCATCACCGATACCATCTCCACTATGCTGATGTTAAAATTATATTCTGACAGCCTGGGATATGAGGAATTCCGGGTGCAAGTACCTCTTTTTCTTGCAACAATTTGTTGTTCCTTCCACGGTCAATCTTCTGTCCAGAGTGAACTTATTCGAGGACTGAAACCCTTTGTTGCCCCGTCCCTCGTCTCTCTTGT
The DNA here is from genome assembly GCA_026770625.1 of Nicotiana glauca. Lineage (NCBI taxonomy): Eukaryota > Viridiplantae > Streptophyta > Magnoliopsida > Solanales > Solanaceae > Nicotiana > Nicotiana glauca. Next base: position 8,770 of record MU707310.1, read on the forward strand.
AAGGCAAGAACGACCTTTAGAAGAGCGCCGATCTGCATCAAAGTCACATTTGAATTTATCCTGGTTCTTGTCTCAGTCCCTCCCCTTGGTTAATATTTGGAACCCGAGCTGATCATCTTCTATCCTTATCCGCCCGTGTGGTTGTCTGGAACTCGTGCAGGCTTTCATTCAGCTTTCGGTTGGCGTCTGGGCTCCTTAGATTCAAGCCCTTTGTGAATGTCTTCGCTGCCCACTCGTTTTGTACAGCCTATAGCAGCATACTCTATTTCTGGAATCTAATCACGAACTCCCGGAGCAATTCGGACTCACCCTGAGCAATCCTGAATATGTCTGCCTTCCTGGCCTGGACCTTTTTGACCCTAGCATGGCCCTTAATGAACGAATTTGCAAGCATTTCAAAAGAATCTATTGAATGCTCGGGTAAAAGTGAATACCACGTCAAGGCCCCCTTCGTGAGGGTTTCTCCAAACTTTTTCAACAGGACCAACTCGATCTCATGTTGAGCCAAATTATTCCTTTTCACCACCGTTGTATAAGTTGTGATGTGCTCCTGAGGATGAAGTCCTATTATATTTTGGTATGTCTAGCATCTTGAACCGTTTTGGAATTAACTACGGTGTTGAGCTTGGCTTAAACGGCAACTGGGTGTATTTCTTCGAATCTGGGCCCTTCAAAATTGGTGATGTGCCTAGAATTTGGTCCATTCGGGCGTGAAACCCCTTTACATTCTAATCCATCTGATCATTCATCTCCCTCATAAATCACATGAGTTTGGTTTTGAAGGGATCATTGTCGTTGTCATTATCAGATCTGCTACCGTTCACCCAGACACCGTCAAAACTGACCTCACCCCTCAGGGTTTTATTATCAATTTTTTATGACGTCTGATTTGCAGGAATGCCCGAAGGAACGGGGCATCTTCCTTTGCATTTTCGTAAGCTCCTAAAAATGCTTGCTTCAATTCCGACATGACCTGGTCTTGCCTCGAGAGGTGGCCCATGATAGCTTTTTGTTGCTCTCTCAAGATCCTTACCGTTTTCGCAACATGTTCATCTTCCGCATCATCGGGAGTTGGCTCTAACATGTTGGGATACTATCCGCCATGGACCGGAGTTGCAACGTCCCCCTCGTTGCGGGTGTCACTGATTGAACCCTCATGTTGAGGCAGATTCACATGCGCCTCAACGTTGTGTGCGATATTGACATTGTTAGCTGCCATTTTTTATTTTTTGCTAAGAAACAAAGAATCAAACGATTTAGTAATAAAAGCAAGGATCAACTTAATTACGTAATTGTGTAAGCCTCCGGTGGGCGCCAAACTATTTACCCGTAAAATAGTACTGTTGAATTTGTTACATGGTTTATAGACAAGCAAATTGATTTAACTAAAAAATGATAGATAAATAAGATTAAAAATAAGACTTAGCGTTAAAATCAAAGGAAATGGCAAGCTTAGCTTCGGGAGTATTGCTTCCGAGGACAGAAGTAAGAACAATTCGGGAGAACAAGTAAAATTATCTTATTGAGCTTGAGAATGGAATGTAGCATAAGTTTTGCCAAGAATTTTATGTATCTATAATGGATGTTGAAACTATTTTTTATAGTTGTACCTAGAAAAACAAGATCCTAGGATTAAGACCCTCTTAAATGACAATAATGGGGCCATTGATGAATATGTAACAGTAGGCCATGAATGCAAATATTCTCAACAACGGCTTCCTATTTAATGCTAGGGAATATTCTTCATTGAATGTTATCCGGTGGCAAACATTGGACCCATTCATGTTGATTGTGCTTCCTTCGGGGTCTATTCGACGCCAACTGCAACTGTTGTTCCCGGTCTTACTTCTTACTCGATTTGTCTTCTGCCTGTTTCTGGCTCCATGTGTCAAGCTATCATTCGATCATTTAATATAAACCAATTTTACCCTATACAAAAACGTTTCTCAAACATGGTGTTTGGTTAGAATAAGTTCCGATATTTTCTTTAAAAATTACAAAAAATTACGAGTGAAATTCAAAAATAGCCAGATTTACAACTGGTTGTTCAAAAATAGCCTAGTTTCAAAAGTAATCAGAATTTAGCCACTTTTCATGTAAAGAAAAATCTGAGTGAAAATACTGTTCAAAATCCGAAAAATACGCCAGAATATTATGCTGGAGTTCCAGCATACGTATACTTGAACTCCAGCATATTATACTAGAGTTCCAAGATAAGTATGCTGGAACTCCAACATAATATACTAGAGTTCCAGCAAGTATACCGGTCCAGCATAATATACTGAAGTTTGGAGCACCGGTGCTCATGTCTCCAGTATATTATGCTAGAGCCAGCAAAGTATACCGGTCCAGCATAATATGCTGGAGTTCATACACAGGTGCACCGAACTCCAGTATATTATGCTGGACCGGTCTCTGCTGCAGCAAAATAGTAGCTATTTTTCATTGACTTGGTAAACACTGACAATTTTTGAATGTCCAATCCGAAAACTGACGATACCGTACTATTTTAACAAAAATAACCTATTTTTTAAAACAACCCACGGGCCCACCAAACAACATCTTAAACTCTTAAAATGATTTAATATAGCATCACTATAAAAACGTATTGTTCCCTGGTCTATAGTACAGATTCCAGACCTTGCTAATTCGCTAATTGATGTATCTCTATTCTTAGGCTACGCTCGTAAACTTGTAAATCATAAAGCTAAATATCTTGTGAGCTTGAGTCTGATTGCAGGTGTAGTTGGGCCCTCGATTTCACACAGCAAGCTGCAGACTGAATGAATTAAGCATTTCTGGATTGGGCTAGGCTGCAAGTACACAGAAAATGGGGCCTTCTTTAACTATGTTCCTCGGGTGATTTGCAAGAATGGCCTTGGAAATGGGTGCTCTTAATTTTTTGATCCCGCTTCTCCCATGGACAAAATTTCATATTTAACTAGAGTTGCTTGCTTGCCTCATGGCTGATCTTGATTTTTGACCCGCCTTCCGAAGGTTTTGCCCATGCAGCAAGCGGATTAAAAAACTAAAATCATCAATCACTGGGTGTAATATTCTGATGTTCCCCAGAAATATTCTCTATATTTTTTTAAAGTTGAGGTAAATTATGCGTACATATTACCCTCTTCAGACGCCACCTATAAAATTACATTACATTTCTTTTTGTTACTGCTCCCCAACAAACAAACAAAGGACCGATGCCGGCCCGACTTATATCGATAAATAAATGTAACTGCGCGCTGTCAAGTTATTCAATCACTGGCAAGTGCTTTTGTCCATATGTGTAATAGACTAGTAATTAACTTTAAAAAATGAACTGAAATGAAGAAATAAACAATGAGGAACCCAAGCTTTATTGATCACCTGTCAAAGAAATGATATTACAATGAATCTACTAAACTAAGTGCAATAGTTCCACCATAGCTACTGAAAAATGGTACCTGAAAGAGAAGAAGAAGAGAAGTTGGTTAGGAATTTAGAGAGAGAAAGTAGAGAGAAGATTATGCAGCTGGGATTGTAACAGAATTGTACCGTAATTGCTTGAGTCCTCAGCTCCTTTTACTTGTATTTATTGTTGAGTGGTATTGGGCCTTAATTCCAATTGGGCCAAATGATTAATCAGCTGAAGCCCATCAGTTAAAGCCCATTCCTTATATAGTCCAAGTCTTCAAGAGATAAGAAGGGTTACTTTCCTAATTAATGACTTAGATATTTCCGAACATAACAATATGACATGCTGAGATCATCCAAATAGGTACTCTCTTTGTTTCAATTTATATATAATTTAAGAAAGAATGAACGCTTTTTAAAATTTATAATCTTATATCATAACATTTAATTTGTGGCTATAAGGCTTTTTGAACTTATGGCTTAAATTTGTCATAATATTTATGATTATAAAAGTTTGCCATTAAGAATAAAATGATAAGTTAATTTAACTGAAATTATTTTTTAATTTAAAAAAGTAGTATTCTTTTTTGGAATGAAAAGTAAGAAAATAGTATCATATAAATGTACGAATACAATAAAAGAGTTAAAAAGAAAACAAGACAACAAAAGTGGAGATTTAATCGTGCTTTCCCAACTTACACACTGTGTCCGCCCATGAATAGCTCGAAAGATAAACAAAAACTGAAAATAACTTATGGCATGCGTGGGTATCCTGGGTAGTTAAAACAGAAGATATAACAATATAAAGGGTTATTTAGGTGTTGTAAAGGGAAGATAAAAACTTTCCCTTAGAAAAACTAAGAATGCTCTCTACTGTTCATCTAAATTCAATACCATGAATCCCCTTTCCCCCTCCCCCTACTCCGCTCCTCCACCCAGCCAACACCGCAAACGGAGGAGCCATGATCATCGATACATCCTTTTCCCCTACCCACACCACTATCCCCACCCCCTCTTACCTTACTACCCTAGTTTCTACTGAGATGATCTCTCCCTCTCTTCAGCAAAATTACTCCACAACGACTATCCTTGACCTCACAGAGGAAACCAAAGCATAAGGAGACCCTAACCTCTTTATTCCGCTATCCCCAACAGATAAAAGTGGACTGTATGTACCATGAAAATATGCAGTCATTGTTAAAGTTTTTGGCCGTAAAGTTGGCCATCAAATTCTACGCCAAAAAATATATGCATGATGGCAATCTACAAAGAACCTACCTCTAATCGATTTAGGCTCAGATTTTTTCCTAATTAAATTCCAAAAAGAGGAAAATATGCAGCGTGCTTTACATCAAGGACCATGGTTTGTTTTAAACCATTTTCTTTCTGTTCGTAAATGGACACCAAAATTCATATCATCTGAAATGACGCTCTAATATTCTGCAATTTGGTTGCGCCTACCTGAATTGCCAACAGAATTCTATGATTTACAAATCTTACAGAAAGCTGGAAAGAAACTTGGCAAACTCCTAACGGTTGATACATGCACATATTCCACAACTAGGGGTCGTTATACCCGGATTTGTGTTGAAGTGCCACTAGATCAACCACTCAAAACACACGTTTATATTAGCAACCATAGACAAACAATTCTCTACGAAGGTCTTAATATGCTGTGTACCAGCTATGGCAGACTCGGCCACAACAAAAACTTTTGCTCCTTCTCTACACAGTTAAATAATTATTCTTCCACTCCGCCTCAACCCAATTCACTCCTCTTTCTACTATTACTGATACAATCACAATCCCACCACCAACGACTAAGTGGAAAACAATCCAATTTTCAAAGAGGAATCAGTCCAGGACACGTACGCCGCCACACCTCAACACAAGTATGCCTCCTAACCCTAATCAAGTTGATTTTATTAACCTTTCTCTTCATACTTCTAATAAAGGAAAACAAAAATCTATTAATCAGGTTTTAACCTCCTCTAATTATACTACTAATAAATTCCAATCCTTAACACAAACGGATTTTAATAACTTTAAAAATTTAAATGATACTCAAAAACTTAATAAATTAATAATTCCCCATACTACTTCAAATCCTAGTCCTGTCAGACCACTACACAACCCCATCCCAATCACTCCACGTCTCCTCCTCTCCATGAAAATCACTCTCACAAGTCTACACTACCACCTGCCACTCAAGAAATTTCCCACATCGACACAATACCACACTCACCAATGCTATCCAGTCTATACCCTATCCAGCCAATACCCCATACTACCACTACAATCCCTAATACCAATCAACTTTCTTCTTCCAACCCAAGCCAACACATACAAATTTCCATGCAATCCATTCATGAAGAATCACCAAACCAAGTAACCCACAAAGTCTATCTAAATTTGCAGAGCAAACAAACACCGTTATTCCCCACCGACACCAAGCACTATTCAAATAATTCCTACTTTCTCAGCAACACTCAATCCCTCTCATAACCTCCTGCAAACTCCTTCTTCTACTACTACAATATACGATAAACCCCCACAATCTATTTCGCAGACGCTAAACAACACAACCCAGGCAATCCATCCATAGACTCATACACCAACAAATACCACACTCAATACCACTCCCACAGTTAATCATGGAACCAAACACCACCATCTTCACAACCCAAACACTACATGCAACGAACAGTCCAAACTCTTGGCTCAAAGTAGATCTACAAAACCATGCTCTCACGTTCACAGTGGAGGTGAACCAACAAGAGGTCACAATCTTAATCAACATCCCTCGAGATCTTGCACAAATTATCACGGAGGGGATGCAATTGGGGACGGAGATATATGGCAAGTACCACTGGTATATGATGCAAGCACCATACCTAGCACCATACCAAGTAATTAATCCACCAGTACCCATTTGGGACCCAAATCATCTTCATACCAACCTCATTCAGATGCCATTCTATCCACCTACACCACTAGTTCTTATCACACCTGCTTTTTTTACTACACCCCCGTAAAGGGTATAATAAAGGGAGTTTTTCCAATTAAAGGACAATCAAAATGGGATTTATTAATAAAAGATTTAGAGTCGCCACTTAAGAGATTTATGGTGTCCCAATTCACCAGTTCAAAATCCCGAATCAAGGAAAGAATTTGACTGTGTTTAACAGTCTGCGAACCAAAAATCCGGGTAAGGAATTCTGTTAACCTGGGAGAAGATGTTAGGCATTCCCGAGTTCCGTGGTTCTAGTACGGTCGCTCAACTGTTATATTCGACTTAATTATCCGATTTTAAATAATTATGAACCTATGTGCAAATTTTAACTTTAACCGCTTTTATTCATATTTTAGAGAAGATTGCAACGTTATTAAAATACGTCTCGAACCACGTCACATAAATGCACCAATGGTTTTTGACATATTTTAACATCGTTGAGATTTAGATTTGGGTCACATAAATGTGCACCCGATTTTAAGAAAGTAGATTATTAAAAACGTATCTAGAGTAACGATGCGTTTGCACTTTGCGAGGGCCATGGAATTTGCTAAATGGCGCGCCTCGAATTCTAAGGTTGAATTAAAAATTAACTAAATGTGGGCCATGCATTATTTGCAGTTTAATGGCACACCTTGAAGCCACTCAAAAATTGGATTGATTAATTATTAAAGGGATATGGGATTTGTTCATATTAAGCGAACAAGCTTTAGCCCAAAGGGCTTAGTGACTAAATGAGATAGAACGAACAGGAAAGACGAAAAGGGACTCAAATCCCATCCATGAGCATTCGAGCCCAAAGCAAGCCGAATTTCAGATCATCAAGAGCCCTTACACAAATAGGACTCAACATCGAGTCACCATGATTGAGTAATGAACTTAAAAAAATAAATAAGAGACTGCCGATTTCAATCACGAATATGCTGCATTGAATTCACTTTGATACCAACAAACCAACACATTCGAGTCTAGTTTCCATTGAACCCTAAAAACAATTCTAAGGCTTTAAACTTAACTAATGGATGTTTTAAGTTCATTCAAGAGCAAATATAACCACAGAACATACATGCATGATTCCAGCAGAGCTATGGTTGCACCTGGGCCCAAGACAAAGGCCCAATACATGATTCAGGAGGTCAGATTAATGCCAGGATGCATTGCAATTTAAGACAAACTATAATTAAAATTTAACTAAATCACTAGAAACACACTAGTTAAGATAGATCAACAACCTATTGCAAGAATTTTAACCCCCAATTGTGACTCTACCAGCAATCATGAACGGCTCATACAATTAGCAAGTACAGCAAATGGTCGAGCCATGACTCATTGCTTGAGTCATGATTCTTCTGCTTTGCTTGAATTCTAAAGTTAGGTGAACCATTAGTAACAAACAATGTCCAACCTTCAGTATTGCAAATACATCATGCATACAAATTCAAGGATATGTCAACAGACTTGAATCAACCCAAACCCAATAACTTTCAAGTCCAAATCTTAAAACAGAACAGAGTCACATAAATGGAAACATTTTAGGATCTTAGACTAAAGGAACTGATTAAAACTATCATGAGCATACTATGCTTAAACCAAGTTATGGATACAATTGCTATTCAAAGGACATGTTCAAGTCGTAAGGTAAATACACATTACTTTCAAAAAGGGACATGAATCAGGAAAGAAAAGAAACAGACTAAGAACAGATCGATAACCACCAATTTGATACTAAACATCAAAATATTTTATTCCATTTTTCGACTTCCAAGCTGCAGATTCACATTGTTTGAATTTAAAAGATGTGAACCTGAGTCAAGGGAGCAAAGAAACGAAGGGAAATCAATAATATTAGTAGCAGATCAATGATAGCAGCAACAAAACAGCCCGGATTTAGTAAATGAAACCAGAAAATCGATTCAAATCCAATGGAACAATAGTCTTAAACACATCTTGATCAAAAACTTTCCAAACTAATATCGAACCAACTCAAATCCCATCACTGGACACCATTGTTTTCAGAAATTCAAAGAATCAGAAATTATTCAAGCTAAAACTGGACAGTAGAGAAATTCCAGTCGTTTTTTATTTTTTATTTTTTTGGATTCTTCTATCAATTTTTCTCTGCCTTACAAGGCAAGAATAAGGTTCCTTTATAAGCAAGCCAATAGGGCATGTTTCTTACTTTAGATTTGCATTTTAGTCCCCTATTTTGTGACTTGATGCCCAAGTTAAAGTTCAAAATTAACCCCTGTTAGAAACTTCTAGGAACTTATTTAAGCAACTACTAGAGATTCCCCTACCTAGGTTTCCCAATTTACCCCTTTAAACACTCTTTTTTAACCAAATAACTCCAAACGGGTATGGGCCAAATGAACTTGGGCTGAACCCATTTAATATCCAAAACAAACCATGCCTGAAACCTAAAGGCATGCCTTTAAACCCTAATCAAAACCCAATTTACTAAATAGAGCAAACCAGGAGCAAATTAATCAATTCAAAATTCAATTAATAAACTAAAATTAACGAAATTAACAAGTCGAAACTATCCTAATTAACAGACTATAGGGTTTAAGTTAACATGGCTAACAAAAGGAACCCTAGGAAACTAAAAAAAACAGCAAAGGAAATCAGTAGAAGAAATAGAAGATGGGGCGACCAAATGGAAAGAAGAAAGAAAAACTAAATTAAAAGAAAAGGGAAAATACCTAGTAAATGTCTCAGACCATAACGGAGGTGAAAACCCTTCGAATCTTTATGTTCGTGGCTCAATCCGAGACTAATCGTGTGTTTTTTCATCAAAACACATGAATAGTCTCAGAATGTACCTAAAACTTTGACGAAACCTGGCTTGAAGAAATCTGGAATTTTTAGGGTTAAGTTTGATTCCAGATTCGAGAAGCTGGGGTCTGATTTGAAGGAAAAAGGGGTGTAGGCTTGAAAAGAGGAGAGGGAGAAGAACCTAGGGTGTATTTTTGGGGTGGTTTGGGGTTTCGCCGCCACCGGAAAAAATTTGGGCGGCGCTAGGGTTTCCACGTTTTGAGGCTTTACAGCATGATTTAGGGAAAACGGAGTTTGGTATGGGTATGAGGGAGAGGAGACGGAGCTATGGTGTGAATTTGGGGGTTATTGGACGATCACCGCCGGCGGAGGCGATTTTCGGCCGGCGGTTCGTGGTGGTGGACGGCGGGGTTAGGTTTGTGGTTTGAGGTGAGAGAGACGAGGCTTGGGGGGTGGGGGAAGGTTAAGACAATTATATATTAATGAAACCAAGCTTCAGGACCGTCCGATCAAGAAACCTCGACGGTCCTGATCTAAAATCAAAGAAACGACGTCGTTTGAGGGCAAGGGAATCCTGGACCGGGTTTTTGGGCGGGTATGGGCTGACTTGGGGCGGGTTTAAGGGGTAGCTGATTGGGCTAATGGCTTGGGCTGGGATTTAAAATGGGACTGGCCCAAAATTAATTCTTCCCTTTTTTTTTCGTTTTCTAATTTCTCTTTTTTTTCTTTTTTAATTCCAAAAATTTTCTTCTCAAATTAAAAATCTAAACTTTCATCTAAAAACTTAATTAACCTAAAACAACCTACATGATAATTATCCAATTAACACATAACACTAATTAAAAGAAAAATTACTCAAAAATCAAAAATTAAATTTAAAGAGTGCAAAATGACTATTTTTGTAATTTTTTGTATTTTTGTAAAATCCTAATTACTAATTAATAAAATTAAATCCTAAATGCGAGTTCCATGCGTATTTTTATATTTTATTAATTTATGCTAAATTAAAATGCACACAGAATTGCAAATAAACATGGAAATTATGCAAGTAATTCCTAAAATTAAATAATAAAAGGAAAAATTCTAAATCTAAGGATTTGTAGGAGTAAATCATGCAAGGCAAAAATCACGTGCTCACAGTTCCCTCCACTCCTTGGATCCAATCATACTCCCTTCCCCACAACCCTTCTTTAACACTTGAATCAATCACACCCCCTCCATCCTCCCTACCACAGTCCCCACCCCTTGCTCCCAATCAAGTCGTANGGGGGGGGGGGGGGGGGAGGTTATGATAATTATATATTAAAGAAACCAAGCTTCATGACCGTCCGATCAAGAAACCTCGACGGTCCTGATCTAAAATCAATGAAACAATGTCGTTTGAGGGCAAGGGAATCCTGGATCGGGTTTTTGGGCGGGTATAGGCTGACTTGGGGTGGGTTTAAGGGGTAGCTGATTAGGCTAATGGCTTGGGCTGGGATTTAAAATAGGACTGGCCCAAAACTTAATTCTTCCTTTTTCTTTTTTTTCGTTTTCTAATTTCTCTTTTTTAATTCCAAAAATTTTCTTCTCAAATTAAATATCTAAACTTTCATCTTAAAACTTAATTAGCCTAAAACAACCTACATGATAATTATCCAATTAACACACAACACTAATTAAAAGAAAAATTACTCAAAAATCAAAAAATTAAATTTAAAGAGTGCAAAATGACTATTTTTGTGTTTGTTTTTTTGTAAAACACGAATTACTAATTAATAAAATTTAATCCTAAATGCGAATACCATGCGTTTTTTTATATTTTTCATGAATTTATGCTAAATTAAAATGTACACAGAAATGCAAATAAACATGGAAATTATGCAAGCAATTCCTAAAATTAAATAATAAAAGGAAAAATTCTAAATCTAAGGATTTTGTAGGAGTAAATCTTGCAAGGCAAAAATCACGTGCTCACAGCTGCCCCTCTTTTCTCGGAAATATGGAGAGTTTTCGTGCAAAGATAAATGAGCAGATACGAGTGATTTTTGCCTGCTTGGATACTCCGTGTGAAGCATTTTTGAAAGATTTGACCGCACCCTGCTTCCGCGGTTGCCTACATATCCTTGGCTATAAAGGAATCATGCCATGTGTAGTTCAGAAGTGAGTGAGCTGGGATTACCGGGAGCTGTGATTTCACTGCTGATGTTGCTGCTACTGCTTGCTGACCCCCTTATTACACCATGTCAAAAATAAAAGAAGCTAGACTAGACTATGATATATGCTCTACAAAATTCTATCTCTATCTCCAAACTTGCTCTTGTGGTTCTTGTTTCCTTGTCGACTTGTATTCTCCCAGCGACATCCTTTTGTTACTGTGTTGAATTGTGATCTGAGATGTTTTGCCCTTTCTCCAGGTGGCTGCCTGACTGCTGACTACACTTTGAGATGTTTTCCTTTCTCCGGGTGATGCTTGACCGCTGAACTTGAATGTATTCCCCGCTCTCCAGGCGGGCTTCAGATTGCTGACTTGAAATGTATTCCTCCGTTCTTTAGGCGGGCTCCTGACTGCTAAATTGAAATGTATTCCTCTGTTCTTCAGCGAGCTCCTCACTTCAAGAAAATAGACAAAATAAAGAACATTTTCTACCCCAGTTTGGTGGCTGGGTGCACATGTGGTTGTAAACTAAATAATGTTGCCTAATATTAGTAAAAACTTGAAATATAAAACTTGAATTGTACTCCCTTGTTCTCCAGGCGGGCTCCTGACTTCTGAAACTTGAAACGTATTCCTCTGTTCTTTCAGGCGGGCTCCTGACTGCTAAACTTGAAATGTATTCCTCCGTTCTTCAGGCGGGCTCCTGACTGCTAAAACTTGAAATGTATTCCTCTGATCTTTAGGCAGGCTCATGATTGCTAAACTTGAAATGTATTCCTCTATTCTTTAGGTGGGCTCCTGACTGCTAAAACTTGAAATGTAATCTTCTGTTCTCCAGGCGGGCTCCTGATTGATAAAACTTGAAATGTATTCCTCTATTCTCCAGGCGGGCTCCTGATTGCTAACTTGAAATGTATTCCTCTGTTCTCCAGGCGGGCTCCTGACAGCTAAAACTTGAATGTATTCCTCTGTTCTCCAGGCGGATTCCTGACTTCAACAAAATAGACAAAGCAAAGAAAATTTTCTGCCCTAGTTTGGTAGCTGGGCACATGGGTGAGTATTAAACTGAATTATTCTACCAACTACTATAAGAATTTGAAAGCTAAGTCCTATTATCCAGGGAGGTCCTGACAACTCTAAGATACATCTTCTAAAGGTATTACTTCTGCTACATTGGTTATCTGGAAAAAAAATCTTAAGCCAATTCCCATTATCCAGGAGGGTCCTGAAAATCAACTATTATCCTGAAAGTGATAATTTTACTGCTAACTTATATTACCCTGCAACAGAACTTATGCCCAAACTTATTGTCTAATGGAAATCTTAAAGCTAGGTCCCATTATTCTGGAGGGTCCTGAAAACTCCTAGTTGAATCCTATCTTAACATGAAAACTTTGAAACCAACTTATATTCCTTTGGGGTATATTTATGCTAAATTATTCTACTCATGATTGTTTTAAAATTTAAACTAAGCCCCATTTTCCAGGAGGGTCCTGAGAGTTTACGGGCAAACCTGTTTTGGTGCTTGTTTTTCCCCTACGGAGAGTTTCTCCAAAATGAACGACAACTTTCTGCCCCTTTTCCAATAAAAGAAAAATCTTGTTAGTTTAAAATGGTGGTTATTTGATGACATTCTTGCTGAAGCCGTCTCCGTTGCTGTGTTTTACTTTGACCTACTCCCCGAACCGGCCCTGAACCGCTTGACTTTCTGACAGACTTTCAAACCCCACGACCTTCGATGACCCGAGTGTTTTATGCCCAGACTGCTGTTTCACATCTCTGACCCCTTTTATCTGAAACTTTGCATCTCCTATAAAATTACCCAACCAAACCACTAATGAAACTTCCGGTGACCCCTTGTATCTTACTTTGCATCATGCCACCTTTGGTACGTTCTGGCCCCACTGTGCTTTGCAATTGGGAAACTAGTAGTGAGCCTTGACATCCCTTCTTCTTTGTTTTGAACAAAACTTACATTGACACATCTTAGAGAAACAAACCCCAAAAGGAATGAAATGCAATGACCTTTATAGTTAAGGATAAAGAGAATCCAAAACCGGACGGCTTACAAAAAGGAAAGGAAAGGAAAAGAGACTTATCTGAGTGGAACAGCTGGTACCATTGATCAGGACATGCATTTCGGACTAATCGGCACAATCCGTCCAACCAATCAACTTTCAATTGCCATGCTTCGATGCCCCTGAATTCCATAGCCTGATTTCTTCACCCCAAACCCAAACCTTGTTCATCTTGCGGTGTCCTGAATGGTTTTCACCCACAGACTCCTCTCATTTGTTCATCTGAAAACTCACTTTTTCCTTAAGGTGCCCACAAGGGTTTTCACCAATAAGACTCTCTCATTTTTGATTTCTCTTAACTCACTTTCGCCTTACGGCGTCCGTGAGGGTTTTCACTAATAAGACTCTCTCATTTTTCATTTCTCTCAGCTCGCATCGCCTTACGGTGCCCGTGAGGGTTTTCACCAATAAGACTCTCTCATTTTTATCATATTTCTGCTTGGACCAGATTGTTGTCCCTGACATGAATCACCTCTTCTTGCTTGACTTAGCATTTCTCGAAGACTGATCAGAAGGTCTTTCTTTGGATCGTAATGCAGGCTTTTGGACAGGGTTAGAAAGAAAGGGTATTAAAGGCTCAAAACAATTCAGACGAGTTCAAAATTATAACTTTCGGAATCAGATTTCTTACAACAACCGCAACTTCTGCCCCAGTTTCTTGCTTGGGGACTTTTGAATTTTTATTATGATGGGACCGAACCGTGAGGCTGCTTATGTATCCTTAAAAGAAATCAGGTCGAACGTAGTTCATGACACAAAAATTACTTTGTTGGTGTGACTTTTTTTTTCTCAGTTTTCTTCCATTTTCTCTTTTTTCTTCTTCTTCTTCTTTTCTTTCTCTTTTCTTTTCTTTTTCTTTTTCTTTCTCTTTTTCTTTTCTTTTCTTTTTCTTTTTCATTTTCTTCTCTCTCTCTTTTCATTGTTTTCCTTCTCTTTTTCCTTCACTTACCTTCTATGCTTGTGTTTACGAATTTTGTCATTGATTCCAAAAGAGGGGTATGAAAGAAAATAAATGAGGCTCAAAAGGGGTAACAAAGGATAAAATGTTTAGATAGCCGAACAAAATGCCTTCGTCATTCCAATCTTCAAAATATGCCAAGTACAAACAAATAAAATTAATTCAAAGGGAAATCATACATAATATCTCTTGAACGCATCAGAATTGATGGCAATTTCAACACACTTGCCTTCTATGTCTGTCAAATACAGAGCACCATTGGACAATACTCTTGTCACGATGAATGGCCCCTGCCAATTTGGGGCGAACTTGACTTTGGCCTCGGCTTGATGTGGAAGAATATGCCTCAACACTTGCTGACCCACTTCAAACTTTCGTGGGCGCACCTTCTTATTATATGCTTTAGCAATTCTTTGTTGATACAACTGACCATGAAACACTGCTGCCAATCTTTTCTCATCGATCAAATTCAATTGCTCCAAGCGGGCTTTGACCCATTCATCATCATCAATTTCAGCTTCTGCGACAATCCAAAAGGACGGAATTTCCACTTCTGCAGGTATCACTGCCTCGATGCCATATACCAACAAATAAGGGGTCGCCCCTAATGAGGTACAGACAGTAGTGCGATAACCCAGCAATGCGAAAGACAACTTTTTATGCCACTGTTTAGAACTTTCCACCATTTTCCGCAGTATCTTCTTTATATTCTTGTTGGCTGCCTCAATTGCTCCATTTGCCTTGGGGCGATAAGGAGTGGAATTACAATGTGTAATTTTGAATTGCTGACATACCTCTTTCATCAGATGACTATTAAGATTAGCCCCGTTGTCTGTAATGATCACCTTTGGTATTCCAAACCGACAGATGATGTTTGAGTGCACAAAATCAACCACCGCTTTCTTCGTCACAGACTTGAACGTTTTAGCCTCAACCCACTTGGTGAAATAATCAATGGCCACCAAAATAAAACTATGCCCATTTGATGCTGCTGGCTTAATTAGCCCAATGACATCCATGCCCCATGCAACGAAGGGCCATGGTGCGGACATTGTGTACAATTCTAATGGTGGAGAGTGAATCAAATCTCCATGAACTTGACACCGATGACACTTGCGCACAAAACTGATACAATCTCGCTCCATAGTAAGACAATAATAACCTTCTCAGAGAATCTTCTTTGCCAACACATACCCGCTCATATGTGGTCCACAAACCCCCGAATGCACCTCAGTCATGATAGATGTGCCCTGTTTAGCATCTATGCATCTTAACAACGCAAGATCTGGAGTTCTTTTGTACAATCCCCCTCTACTGAAGAAAAATCCACTTGCCAAATGTCGAATCGCTCTCTTTTGATCCCACGTGTCCTGTATTGGATACACTCCCATTCTAAGGTATTCTTTGATATCATAGAACCATGGCTCACCATTAAGTTCTTCTTATACCATATTACAATAGGCATGCTGATCGCGGACCTAAATCTGCAAAGGGTCCACGTAGGCTTTATCTGGATGATGCAACATTAACGCAAACATGGCCAAAGCATCGGCAACTTCATTATGAATCCTTGGAATATTCCTAAATTCTATTAATTGAAACCGTTGACAAAGATCATGCAAATATTGTCAGTACGGTATAAGCTTCAAATCTCGTGTTTCCCATTCTCCTTGAATCTAGTGTACCAGAAGGTCCGAGTCACCCATGACCAAGACTTCCTGGACACCCATATCCACAACTAACCTCAAACCCAATATGCATGCCTCATACTCGACCATGTTATTAGTACAATAGAAGCGAAGCTGAGCCGTAACAGGGTAGTGCTGCCATGTTTCAGAAATAAGTACCGCTCCTATCCCAATGCCTTTCATATTGGCAGCCCCATCAAAGAAAAGTTTCCATCCTGACTTCTCAACTTGTTCCAACTCATCAACGTGCATTACCTCTTCGTCAGGGAAGTATGTCTTCAAAGGTTCATATTTTTTATCCACTGGATTCTCATCCAAGTGGTCAGCCAACGCTTGCGCTTTCATTGCTGTCCGAGTCACATAGACAATGTTGAATCCTGTGAGCAAGATTTGCCACTTTGTGAGCCTTCCTGTTGGCATAGGCTTCTGAAAGATGTACTTTAACGGATCTAACCGAGAGATGAGGTAAGTGGTATACAATGACAAGTAATGTTTCAACTTTTGCACTACCCAAGTTTAGGCACAACACGTCCTCTAAAGCTGAGTATACTTAACCTCGTAAGCTGTGAACTTCTTGCTGAGGTAGTATATGGCCTGTTCTTTCTTGCCGGTGATGTCGTGCTGACCTAACACATATCCAAACGAGTTGTCCAAAACTATCAAATACAGAATCAACGGCCTCCCTAGTTCCGGCAGGACCAACACTGGTGGGTTTGACATATACCCCTTTATCTTATCAAATGCTCCTGACATTCGTCTGTCCACTTGATCACAGCATCCTTCTTTAACAGCTTGAATATAGTCTCACAAGTTGTCGTAAGGTGCGCGATAAACCTACTGATGTAATTCAATCTCCCTAGCAGACTCATCACCTCGGTCTTGTTCTTTGGAGGTGGCAATTCTTGGATGGCTTTGATTTTTCATGGGTCCAATTCAATACCTCGATGGCTGACTATAAATTCCAACAATTTTCCAGATGGAACACCGAAAGCACATTTTGCAGGATTGAGCTTGAGATTGTACCTGCGAAGCCTTGGGAAGAACTTTCTCAGATCCCGGACGTGGTCAGACTGCTTCCTAGTCTT
The DNA here is from genome assembly GCA_026770625.1 of Nicotiana glauca. NCBI lineage: Eukaryota > Viridiplantae > Streptophyta > Magnoliopsida > Solanales > Solanaceae > Nicotiana > Nicotiana glauca. The sequence goes on from MU707310.1 coordinate 25,897, forward strand.
TATAATTACATCATCCACATACACCTCGATCTCCATGTGTATCATCTCACGTAATATGGTTTGCATCACTCTCGTGTAGGTTGCCCCAGCATTTTCCAACCCAAATGGCATAACCCTGTAGCAGTACATTCCCCATGGCGTGATGAATGTTGTCTTTTCTGCATCTTCCTCATCCATTAAGATCTGGTGATAGCCCGCATAACAATCCACAAAAGAACCAATCTCATGTTTGGAAAAATTATCAATCAATATATGGATGTTTGGCAGTGGGAAATTGTCCTTTGGACTCGCCTTATTGAGATCACAGTAGTCAACGCACACCCTGGTCTTTCCATCCTTCTTTGGCACAGGCACGACATTGGCTAACCAGGTGGGATACTGCGTGACCCGAATGACCTTTGCATCAAACTGCTTGGTAACTTCTTCTTTGATCTTCACACTCATATCAGTTTTAAATTTCCTCAGCTTCTGCTTGACAGGAGGGAAGGCCGGGTCAGTGGCCAATTTGTGAACCACCAAATCAGTGCTTAGGCCCGGTATGCCATCATACGACCATGCAAAAATATCTTTATACTCAAACAGTGCCTTAATTATCTCCTCTCTGAGCTGTGGTTCAAGATGGACACTTATTTTAGTTTCTCGGACATTATCTTGATCCCCTAAGTTGATTGCTTCTGTATCATTCAGGTTAGGTTTGGGGTTTTCCTCAAAATGGTTTAATTCTTTACTGATCTCCTCAAAAGCCTCGTCATCATCATATTCCATTTCATCATCACACTCAATTTCTTGTATTAATATTTCAAAATTTGATTGGCATTTAAGACTGGGTCAGAGATTCCCCATGCATGTCATGTCATTGAAACCAGCATAAAAAGAACTGTAAAAGAAAGAAAAGAAAAATAAAAATAAAAATATCAGGAATGAAAAGAAGGGAAATTGCATTTCATTGAAACTTAAAGATAACAAGGTTTAAATCATCCAAACGGATGGAATATAGCATCTGAATTACAACCCTGGAAATAATCCAGATTAAACAGAAAGAAAAATCAAAGCCGACTACCACGACTCTCTCCGAGTAGGAAGAGGAGTAGCTTCCAAATTGTTGATCTTTGCATAGGGCCCCACAAATTGCAAATCTGCCTTGCTTGATCCTTCTCCAACTTCCACCATATTTATCTTGTTGAAAAACTTCTCGAACCCCTTATCCAAATCTCCATCAGCATCAATCAATGAACCCGAAACCGTTGATACTCGACGCTTTCTGGCTCTGGGCCTGACCAATGATCTAGACAGCCACGGGATGGGCTTTGGAATAACCCATGATCTCCGCTTCAACTTTCTGGCTCGCCTTATGTCCGCATCTGTAGGGTTGAACCCCAAACCAAAAGTATCCAAGTTTTTTGGAAGAGACACTGGTTGCACGATACCTTGCAGAGAAGCACCCAAACCCTTGCCAGGTACGAAGCCATTCTTCAACATCTCCGAAGCCACCATGACTGATGCGGCTGCTACTTTCGTAACTGGAATGCTTTTCCCTTCTAGGATCTTTTCAACTGATACTATGTCAAAGACCTGATATACCCATAGCCCCTTGTCGTCTTCGACTTCGATGAGATATACGATGGCACCACTCTGAGCACACATATTATCCTCACCGTGCACCACAATTTCCTATCTGTCCTACTCAAATTTAACCATTTGGTGTAAGGTAGACAGCACTGCCTTAGCGGCATGAATCTAGGGTCATCCCAGTAAAAGATTGTAAGAAACCACCACATCCAACACTTGGAATTCCATAGTGAAATCGACAGGCCCTATTGTCAATTCTAGTATTATATATCCCACTGAATCTTTGCCTCCACCGTCGAACCCTCGAACACAAATGTTGTTATTGTGAATTCTATAATCGTCCACTTTCAACTTGTTCAATTTGGAGAGAGGGCAAATGTTTGCACTAGACCTATTGTCAACCAGAACTCGAGTGACCACATATTCTTCGCATTTCACTGTCAGATAAAGGGCCCTATTATGCTCAGTACCCTCCACGGGCAACTCATCATCAGAGAAAGCAACTCTGTTCACCTCGAATATTTTGTTTGCAATCTTCTCCAAATGGTTCACCGAGATCTTGTCAGGGATGTGGGCCTCATTCAAGATTTTCATCAACGCTCGGCGGTGCTCGTCTGAATGGATTAACAATGAGAGCAATGAGATCTGAGCATGGGTCTTCCTCAACTACTCTACAATAGAATAGTCCTGAACCTTCATCTTCTTTAAGAATTCCTCTGATTCTTCTTCGGTCACAACTTTCTTTACTGACACTAAGTTATCTTTGGCAGTTTTGGCTTTTCTTAACTCCTCGGGGGCAAAGCATCTCCCCGTGCGAGTTAGACCATGGGTCTCACAAACTTCTTATTTAACCTCTTTCCCTTTGTTGAGCACTATCATTCGGCCATAATTCTAAGGGACTACCTTCCTATTGACTATTGGTAGCTGAGTCACTGGTCTGATGATAACAGGCTCTGTGCGAACACCTTCCACAACTACAACGGGCTTGGCAGCTACCCCTGGCACTACCACTTTTGCTTTTCCCTGTTTCACTGTAACTCTACTTGAAGACTCCTTCTGAACCACCACAATTTGTTTACTATCTGTCTCTTTCACCCTGATCAACGACTTATCACTAGTTGACTTCTCACTGGACCTGATCATTATTACAGTCTGTGAGGGCTTTTTAGGCTCTCCTCCTTTTTGCACTAGCTCAATCATATTGGTCTCGTATTGGGCCGAAAGCGAATTCTGGTTGATGTTGGGCGTTTTCGGGGCTTGAACCTCGATTCGACGGGTATCAATGAGCTGTTGAATGGCTGTTTTCAATTTCCAGCATTTCTCTGTGTCATGTTCCGGGGTCCCTGAACAATACTCACAACTCATTGGGTGGTCAAGATTCCTCGGAAGGGGGTTTGGCAGCTTAGGCTCAATCGGATTCAACATACCCAATTGTCTCAACCTGTGGAATAGACTGGTATATGATTCTCCCAATGGAGTGAAAGTCTTCTGCTTCTATGTCCTTTCATTCCTGAAGGTTTGGTTTGGCCGGAAACCTGCTCCATGGGGATTTCTGTAGGCTTTTGGAAGTGGGTAAGTGCTTTGGGGAGCTGTGTAAGTACTTTGTGGGGTTGGTGCACGCCATTGCGCGTGGGCAGGAGGTTGAGGATATGTTTGTGCATGATGGACAGAGAAGTGGGGATCTGGAGGTGGGTAGTAGTGTTGTGGTGGGCTATATGGAGTGTGGGGGTAAGTTTGAGGGGTGGGGTCGAGGCTGGTTATAGTAAGGCGACGGGCCGCTGGACCAAGCTCTTAACTCAACTACTGCAACATCCTCTTTCTTCTTCTTCCCCAGTACGCCCCCAATGCCGCTTTGAAAAGCCTGGGTTGTTGCTTTGATTGCTGAATAACTCATGATCTTGTTGGTCTTGAGTCCTTCCTCCACCATGCTTCCCATTTTCACCACTTCATTGAAAGATTTCCCTACTGCTGACACTAAGTGACCGAAATAAGTGGGCTCTAAGGCCTGCAAGAAATAATCAACCATTTTACTCTCTTTCATAGGAGGGTCAACCCTCGCTGCTTGCTCTCTCAAACGGAAGCCATATTCTCAGAAGCATTCCCCGGGTTTCTTCTCAATCTTTGTTAGTGACAGACTGTCTGGAACAATTTCAAGATTGTACTGAAAATGATAGGCAAATGCTTGGGCCAGATCATCCCAAGTATACCAACGACCATGATCTTGTCGGGTGTACCATTCCAAAGCTGAGCCACTTAAACTTTGACTAAAATAATCCATCAGTAATTCATCCCTTCCACCTGCCCCTCTCATCTTGCTACAAAAACCTTTAAGGTGTGCCACTGGATCACCATGCCCATCATATAAATCAAAATTGGGCAGCTTGAACCCTGCTGGTAATTGGACATCTGCGAAAAGACACAGGTCTGTATAGGCCATGCTTACATGTCCACCTAGCCCCTGCATATTCCTGAAAGATTGCTCCAAGATTTTGACTTTCCTAACCATCTCCTCCTGCTCAGAATTCTTAGGAGGCTTCTCAGTTTCTGTCGAAAGATCAAAATGAGGAGTGTAAGAACTTGGTTCTGGTGATTCGAAGGTTGGTTCTGGGGGATAATAATGATTGTCTTGAGTCTAGAACATAGGCTCACTGGAAGATCAGTGCAATGCAGCAGGTGGAGGTGCTACAAATACAAGAGTGGTTGGTGGGGGAGGGTATGAGACTGGTTTTGGTGGTGGGGCTGGTGGTGTTTGGGAGGTGGTACTGTAGCATTGTTGGTAGGTAGGAAAGGCCGGGGATGAATTCACAGTGGGAGGTCTTGAGGTTGAGCCAACAGTGGGATGTGAGCAGGGTTGGTGGGATAAACCGGTGGTGGATGCCCCTTTACCCAGGCTTGATACATTTCGGCCATTTGTTGCTTCACCTTATACATCTCTTATTTCATCGCATTAACATCAACTTCTTCCACTTCATTTGATGGGTCAACAATACTCGCCTCAAATTCTTGGTTAGTCATGTTCAACATGCCTTTTGACCTGGTATTGTAGGCATGGGTTGCCAGAATGCCAAAGCAACTAACCACCTGCCTGGGCTCAACATCAACAACAACTTTGTTAGCGGTTAGAGCTTTAACAAACTGGTAGCCACACATTTGGGGAATGAATGCACCTAAGCAATTAATCATTTCTATTATGCATTTGCTCGACTGGTTGCGTCATCCCGGCTTTTCCTTATTTCTGTTTTGCAACTTCCTTTTATTTTCTTCCCTCTCTTTTTCATTCTTGTCTTCTCTTTTGTCTCTATCCTCCCATGCCTCTCTCTTGTTTTTTTGCTCTTTCTTTTTATTTACTTCTCCGCTCGTGTTTTTCCTTTTTCATTTTTCCTCTCTTCTTTTTCCTTTTTTTCTTTTATTTTATTAGTTATGGTCGAATCCTATAGAGATTGCCTACGTATCATGATCCCACATGAATCAGACCAAGCGTAGTTCTTGGGGATATAAATGAAAAATAAATGACAAAAATATTTTGGTATTTTCAATTTTTCATAAAAAGTAAATACTTCGATTACAATGACTCGAAAAACTCAAGACTCAAAAGCAACTAACAGACTCTGAAAAGATGAAAGTACTGACTCAAAGAACTACAGACTCTAACTTAACTGACAGACTTCAAAAGCAGACTAATACAGACTCCATAATCAAGAATACATTAATGCTTCAAAAATTCCTGGTGCCCGCGGGGCGTCGTTCGGCCTCGCCACGGGCCTATGTGCGAGATCCCCTTGGAGCCTTTCTACATCACTCATGATTTGTCACACAAAAGTCATTACTGCTGCAAAGAAAGTGGTACGGGTCATATCCTCACGTGCTTGGCACTTTACAATATATAATCGGCAATGGCCTAGATTCTCTCTCTGATCCTACCCTTCTCCTGAAGTAGACGCCCGACCTGCTGATTACAGGTCTCTAGTACCTGAGTGTCATGGATATGTTGATCTTGCAGCTGTTGTACTTCGTCCTCCATCTGATCCATAAGATCATAACATTGTTCCCTTTCAGCTTTAAAATCCTTGGTCTGGTTGATCATTTTGTTCTCGACAGTGATGACTTTTCTCTTTGGCGCTGCAACCTCATTATCGTATTGATCTTTTAACTTTCTAACCAGGCATGCTCTTTCCTCCGCATTTTTAGCCAATTATGTTCGAGTCCTGGCCAATTCATTCTCCGCCTTGTTCAAATCAAAACCATAATCATCCACTTTCTGCCTAAGGTTCTTTATGAGCTTCTCATCCTTCACACTCCTGGAGGGATTTTTAGCTGCTATGTTCATTTCATGAATCTGGGCTTGTAAGACTTCATTTTATTTGGCTAGTTTCTTTTTTCATCCTCATCGGTTGCGGCTTGCAAACTGTTTTAAAATTGAAGGTCTCGGACCTGCTTTTCTAGCTCTCCTATTTTGGCCCTGTATTCATTCTCCTTGGCCACCCAAGCCCACTGTTCTTGTGATGACTCAACAAAATCCTGAAGGTGGGGTCTTTTGGCTAGCCTCCTAAACGCAATTTCCCTTCTATACCAAGCATGGTATTCGAGTGACACTTCCCATTTGGATCGATCCCGTACACAGGTATTTGCTGCCAAGTATTGACACTCACTCCAAATCTGGCGGACTGTTGCTTCAGGAAACTGGCCATCAGGACCAATCTCAACTACTTGGGCGCTAAGATCTTCGTCTTTTGGTACTATTTGGCATCTCCCAAGATGTCTTAAAACCTGATACAGAGCGTAAGGCTGTATGCTCCTAAGACCCATCAAAAGGAAGTGAGGCCCACTAGCTGACATATATATGATCTCATCCACAAGCAACCATCCGAACGTCCACTCTATTTGGTTAGCAGTGATGGACCGGAAGTATGATATCCATCCTGTGACCCCTTCAGGCAAGCTAATCCCATCGGTCCTTGTATAAAATTCCTCTATGCATGTCTTCTCCGTTGACCTATAAATCATGAATTGAGGACGATGGCATAGGTGTTCGATCATCCACATTTGCAACAATAAGTTGCACCCCTCAAAAAAGTTTCCTCCAGCTTTGCATGCAGTCAGAGCGTGGAAGATTTCAGCTACTATCATGGGTGCAAGGGTACTTTTGGCTTGGGTGAGTAAAGTGCTTACAACTACAGCTATTTTTATGTCAATGTTTCCATCTTTCCTGGGGAACACCAGAAGCCCCAAGAAAACCACCATAAAAGCAACACGTCTATGTTCTTCCTATTTGAGGCGGTTTCCTTTGCTGCATATTTTATTTTTCGGATTGTTGAACCCTCATATGTGGCTATATCTGTGGTATATAAATTGTGGAATACAAAATCCAGATGCCAAGTTCGGGTTGTGGACCCCCTGCTTATCTTCAACGAGTCTAAAAATCTGTGCACAGCTACGGTTCTCAGAGCAACCAAATACTTATATCTTAAAGGAACCTCAGCACTCCCAATGTACCCAACTATTTCTTCTAAAGTCGGAGTGAGTTCAAAATCTAAAAAATGAAACACGTTGTGTGCCGGGTCCCAGTGTGTAACCAATGCCCTTATAATGTCTCCCATGGGCCTAATCTCCAGCAGACTAGTAAGACCTCCCAAATATTTCTTGACCTCGTCTTGCCCTTCTTTACCTAGATCATTCCACCATATATGCAACTCCAAGGGGATTTTGTTCATGATTGAGAAATGTTCATTTTGAATTGTGCTCATCCTACACATTTATTAAGAGAAAGTTATGACTGATTTTGACTCAAAGGGAAAAACACCAATTTTCAAAAATTTATCTTGAAATAAAACCCAGCTTTACAAATTTTGCAAATATGGCCTTTCAGCATTTCGGGGAGGAAGATTTTAAGGTTGTGCTCGCTAACTGACCCAAAATTTTAAAAAATAACCAAAAGTGGCGGTTCTTGCAAAAATAGCCTTCCGGCGCCCTTTTAGGGACATTCGGCTATTTGCGACAAGAACGACATCACCTTACTTATAAAAAAAAAATTGTTCTTTTTTGGGCTATTTTTGCAAAATGGAAGTTGGACCCAATGGGGGTTGCCTACGTATTCCATGCCCTATGGGAATCAAACTGGCATAGTTCGGGCAAATAAAACAAAACAAAACCTTTTTATTTTTTCATTTTTCTAAAAAACAAATCGGTAGAGTTTCAGTACCACTTGGACATTGGTTTTTTTTTTCAAAACGGGTAATTACCTCTCTTAACCCTCACACTATTTTTTTTCAAACTCTCCCCTTTTATTTAAAAGCCGGTCAGCATACAAATCCAAAACAAATAAATGCACAAGTAGGATGCATTATGATGGTTTATTATTTCGGGTACACCTGTCCTAGACGGACCCAACCCCTGTGTTGAGTCTCCAAAGTCAAATGCACATGATGCATACAAACATTCCTACTAGGAATCCGGCATGAGGCTGAGTTATTCTAGGTTCAAAACCTGGGTATTTGTTCTAGACTTGTGTACCCGAGCGGACAACTCGAGTCGAGGAGGAGGCTACGTACTGGGAACCAAAAGGCCATCCGGCTTAGTAACTTGTCCGAGCCTCTTCCTTATTTCAAGGTATGACACTAATAGAATAGGGAGTCTCGACCAACGAGCACATCCCCGAAGATGAGAAGAGAAGGGTTTCGTAACAATTTTATATATACAGTTCAGATAATATCAAAGCGGTAAAAAGCAACACTTTGCACATTAGGCCCAAGCATGTAATAAAATCATATAACAGATAAAGCCAAACACAACAATTATTCCAAGCTCGAATTTTGAACCCTGAACCCTGAACCAGAAGTTCTGGGTTTTTATCCCCAGCAGAGTTGCTAGAGCTGTCACACCTCCTTTTTTTACTACACCCCCATAAAGGGTATAATAAAGAGAATTTTTTCTATTAAAGGACAATCAAAACAAAATTTATTATTAAAAGATTCAAAGTCGTCACTTGGGAGATTTATGGCATCCCAAGTCACCGGTTCAAAATCTCGAATCGAGGAAAGGGTTTAACTCTGTTTAACAGTCCGCGAACCAGAAATCCGAGTAAGAAATTCTGTTAACCCGGTGTGAGCACGTGATTTTTGCCCGAAGCAAATTATTCCAAAAGTTCAAATAAAATGATTTTACAATTTTTAGGAATTTTGTTGCATTTTTCGTATTAATTGGTTGCATAATAACTCATGTTAAAAAAATATAAAAAAATAGGTATTAGTTCATTTTAACAATTTAAAGAAAATCACAAAAAATAATTCATTTTAGCATTTTATTGTTTTAATTGGAAACTACTACAAAATAGTTATTAAATAATTTTAGATTTTAATTAGTATAATTGTTAGTTTAATCTCAATTTTATAAAATCAAGAAAATACAAAATATACATATATATATACACAATATATTGGGCCAAAACACCCCTAAAAACCTGGCCCAAAACAAAACCCGCCCCAACCCACCTGCTAACCCGACCCGCCCCAGTTTATAACACGCAAACACGCAGCCTTCTAATCCCTAACCCACGAACTGTTCTTCTTCTCCACCAAAACACACTCGAATCCAACCCAAATTCCATCCAAATTCATGGCAAGTGAGCTCCAAATCCTCAACCACGCGTTCCCCCTTTCTCTCATCTCGTCATTTCTAACGGTCTCTGACACCGAATATTCTCACCCCTCTCACTCGCTCGCTTTTTAGAGAGGGCACGTGATTGGAAGGGTCTGGGAAGACGAATGCTGGATGAGTGTGAGGCGTTGGATTGATTTCACTCAATCTGAGCCCCACATTCATCAAGGATTGGTCTTCAAATAGATTCAATCCAATTTCGTGAAGGAACGGAAGAAAAAATCGGAGGGGATTTTTCAGAGAGATAGAGGAGAATTTTTGGGAGGTGAAAAAGTTCTAGAGTTCTTTGTTTTCTTTCTCTTTACGTTTGAACAGATTTTCAGAAAAACAAAAATAAAAAAATAGTTTGAGTTTGATTTTTACTCGAGTTTCATTTCATAAGAAATCAGAAAAGCACCAAAAGGTTTCAATATTTGTTTTGATTTTTGTTCTCAAAATGGAGTTCCATTGAAAGTTGCTTGAGTTCGTCGCTGTCCGAGCTTCTAATCCCTACTCATTTCTGTTGCTGATTGAGCTGATACTAACTGTATTCCACTTGTATTCAACGCTCGAGCGAAGTTAATCGCAAGTGTTTACTGATTCAGGTTCATTTCTAATCCCATGTAGCCTATCTTTGGCGTTTGGTAAAAATGTATCGAGTGTTTGAGCCCAACTATTTTTGAACTGTTTAGAGTCTTTGTGACTGCTGGTTGTAATGTGTTTGTTTGCCATTTTTATGAGTATTTCTGGTTTGGTTTAGTTGTGTATATGTTAAGATGAGTTCTGAAATTGTTCTTAGATATTCATTGGATGCTGTCGATCCAGTCAGTTCGTTGAACTATTACAAGCAAAATGATTATCTGCTGTTGTAACTTGAATTTTGAGTGAATACTGAAACTATTTTTCTAAATGTTGAGAATTTGAAAGCATCTTATAGTTTAATTCTGAAATGTTTGAAATCCTTCTGTAGCTTCTTCTTTTCAGTGTCTGGCCTGTAGAAGTATCTACTTTCTAGTGTTGCTTTGTTCGTGTTTAAGGTCGATAGGTGAAATACTTGTCCTAATTGCTGTTGACTCTTCATGACTGCTGGTTGAGAGTATGATTATACTTTTCATCAAAGTTTTGGGGACTGTCATCGAATGCAAATTAGTCGATATTAGCTGTTAGTGACTCGAACTTAAGCAGTTCTGAACGTTGGGTGAATTAAGTTAGCTTCGTGAGTTGAGAATTCTTATCATTAATTCCTTAGCTTCCATCTGCTTAGAATTCCTTGCGCATGTTTGGGTTCACTGTCCATTTCTAGGAGGGAAGTTCAGCATGTCCTGATGTTCATGTGATCTGTTTGAGCCTACTGTATTGGTTTCAAGGTGCTCGACATTAACTACTAAAGAATCTTTTCTACCCTTGATCTCATGATCATTTTCGCATATCTTGCTTGTCTGAATCTGTTGAAGTTCCCTATTGATAATATTTGCTCTTTGAAGCTCATCATGTTGGAAAGATCAGTGTTTGTGCATGTTTGTTTTCAGCATGAAAATTCTGTCACTAAACTCTTTAAACAAAATACCATTTGAAGCTTGTGTGATAGTGTGGATTTGTCTCCTTTGAGATCATTTTACATTTGCTAGCCAAGCTATGTACCTTAGTCCATTCATTCTGCACAAGATGCCTCACACATTCACACTCATGTTTCATTTGTTGCAATTAGATGGTCTTCGACACATCTCTCCTTCTCAGTGTTTTCTTTTTCTTCTGTTGCCATATTGAATTTCTTCGCTAAGCTTCTGGTAGAAGTGTGAGCACGTGGGAGTAAAAGGTGAGTTAAATTGTGATGATCAATGGATAAGTCAGGTCTTAAAAGGTGTGAGTTGCTAGCAGTGTAACGCGTGGTCATGTTAATTTGCTTGTCTTTTGTAAGGAGAAACTGCTAGAAGTTTCTGTTGTCGCAGAAAATCAGAAAATGATCTTCCTTGTATGTTGGGATGGAGTCAGTGTTTGATTCTGTTAACTCACTTTCAACACAACTCTTTGCAATAACCAGTTTTTTTTCCAGGAATTCAAATGTTGGTTTCGAAGTAGGTTGGCCACTCTAATCCTTTGCTTCATTAGAGGACTTCCCCCCATCCCTTAGTATAGACGTACAGAAGTTCAAAAACTTGGTTTACATTGCATTTGGCATTAGTCTTAGCTTATTGAGGTTTGTTGGTTAGTTGTTTCCCTCCTCTTCTCCTCCATCTTCACTCTTCCCCTGCATTTTCTAATAATTTGATAAGCGGTACTTTGATTGGAATTGGAGTTTTATTTCCTTCCGTTTCTTAAAATAACAGTAATATTGGTGTAAGGATAGGATTCTAGAGAATGAAAATTGCAGGCTGGATGATTCTTTAGTTCTCTGTTGCTTTCTTGGTTATTTATGGGTGATGTAATTTACTCTACTGAATACTTTGTTGATACTGCTATGGCATTCACAATGTGCGTGTGATGCTTCTGTTTCGCATTAGAATATTAAATGCTTATTGACGTCAAGTTTTTTAATAAACCAACATGCCTATTAGATTAATGGTGAGTTGAATTGAGGATTTTAATAAAGTAGGGCATAAGGTGATTAAGGAAAAGGTTTCAGTTGGAATTTGGCAATTTTCTTGGTTCTCAACACAACTTTAATAGCTGGAGTTGTTACGACCATTTGTTGCTGCCTCACTTTGATATTTTCTGCTGCTTGTCGATCGCCGGTTGAGTTGTTTTGAATAGCTTGCTCCCACATAATACTAGCTTTAGATTTCTTGCATATTGGATTACAGTATCTACTGGAATATCTGCCTTGAGATGTTGTTACAGAAGTACTGGTTGTCACAGCTTAGGACTGCCTAGTTTTTGGTGTTGCTGTGGTAAGTCGATCACCTGTAGAATTAACTTATAAGGTGCTGGGATTAAATTGCTGCTGCTGCACAGTGAGTACAAGCATTCCAGTTAAATATTTTAAATATGAACATCCGTAGATCGTTTTAGTTGAATGCACATCTTTTGAAATAATTTGAGGCGTGATTTCAACCGCGTGGCCCTCATTTTAAATTCTGTATTGATCCTTAGAATGCGAGGCGTGCCATTTAGTAAATTCCATGGCCCTCGCAAATTGCAAATACGAGACTACTTTAGGCACGATAGTTTAATAATATCACCTTCCTAATATGGGTGTGCATTTCATGCGATCCAAATCCAAATCCGAAAACGTTGAATAAGAATGTGTCGAGGATCCGGGTGCATTTCATGTGAAGTGATCCAAAAACACGTTCTTAAATGACGTTCACTTTCTTAAAATAAAATAATTTGACAAAAAGCGGTAATTAATTCTAAAAACGCACAAATAGGATAATATGTTTTAAAATCAAATATTTTAGCCAAATATGACAGTTGAGCGAAACCATGGAACTCGGGAATGCCTAACAACTTCTCCCGGGTTAACAAAATTCCTTACTCGGATTTCTGGTTCGCGACTGTTAAACAGAGTCAAAACCTTCCTCGATTCGGGATTCAAAACGGTGACTTGGGACACCATAAATCTCCCAAGTGGCGACTCTGATTCTTAAATAAAAACGAATCCCGTTTCGATTGTCCTTAAATGGGAAAAAACTCCTTTATTACTATATCCCTTCCCGGGGTGTAACAAAGGCCGATAGTATTCGGTAAAAAGGAGGTGTGATAGCTCTGGCAACTCTGCTGGGGAGCCGAACCCAGAACTTCGGTTCAGGGTTCAAGAATTCGAGCTCAGTTAAATTGTTGTATTTGGCTTTATTTGGTTTTGATATATGTTCCATGCCTTACGTGCTAAATGTTTTTACCGCTTTAATATTTGTTGAATTGTATATAAATTGTCGCGAATCCCTCCCTCTTTCTGAGTCTTCTACATCATGGAGAAGGGTGCACTTCGTGTAGCTTCTCTTCTGTTAGAGTCTTTTTCCCAAATTTAGAACGAGGTTTGGATAAGTTGCAAAGCCGGGCGAGCTCCTGTATCCCCGGTACGCTGCCTCCCTCTCGGCCCGAGTTGTCCACTTGGGTAAGCCAGGTCTAGACCAATAAACCTAGGATTTAAACCTAGATGAACAATAAAATCATGCCGAACTCCTAATAGGACGTTTATTTGCATCACGTGCATTCTGATTTAGGGGACTCAACATAGGGGTTGGGTCCGTCTAGGACAGGTGCCCCGAATTATAATGACCATCCTGATGCATATTATGTGCTAATTGTATTTATTTGCTCGGCTCCACATGTTGACCAGTTTGTATATCATGAGTGGAAAAATAAAAAATATCAGTGCTAGGATTTAAGAAGTATAACCATTTACTGTGAAAAAAAACCAATGCCCAAATAGTACCGAAATGCTGCCGGATTTTTGAAAAAATAGAAAAAGGAAAAATAGGAAAAGAGAAAATTTTTGAAAAATACAGGGAATAATTTGTGGTGAAAAATAGTTTTGATTTTGGCCAATCGGCCTGAACTACGCAGGTTTGATTCTCACCACGTGTGGGATACGTAGGCAACCCTTGACGGGTCCAACCACCCCTTTTGCAAAAAAAAATTAGCCAAAAAATGTTGAAATTTTGATTTTGTTATAAATAAGTCGGGTGGTACTATTTTTGTTTAAAACAAGCCGAATGTCCCTCAAAAGGACGCCAGAAGGCGGTTTTTGCAAAAATAGCCACTTTGAGTCATTTTGAATAAATTGCGGGCACAACCTTAAAATATTCCCTTGTGAAAAATATTGAAAGGCCGTATCCGCAAAATCAAGTTTGGGTCAATCATGAACTTTACAAAAAATAACCACTCTGCTAAATAAGCCATCACATGGCCGGTTTTTGCTAAAATAGCCATAATCACTATTAAATTTTCTCAGTCTTGTGTTGGCCTGTGGCGATGCTGAATGATGCCCCATGGGCCCCAAGGTGAGAAATTTTCAAGTTCATTTTCTTAAACAAAAATTTCGCAAAAAATAGCCACTTTGTCAAAATAAGCCATTATATGGCAAGTTTTTGCTAAAATAGCCACAATTGGTATTAAATTTTCTCAGTCTTGCGATTGGACTGTGATGATGCT
>MU707315.1:8502-30872 GCA_026770625.1 Nicotiana glauca
AACTTCCAAAACAAGGTTTCTTCTCTACATTTGACTCTAAACCATCTGAAAGCCGAATTCCACCATGCACGCAAGTCGATACTCATATTCCGAAGCTGTTCCAGACCTTATGCTATCAAACGGGGCTTGATTTCTCAAAATGACCGATCGGGTCGTTACACAAAAGAGCTATGCAGATCGTAAGGTTTGAGATGTAGCTTTCATGGTTGGTGAGCGAGTACTGCTCCGAGTGTCGCCTATGAAGGGCGTGATGAGATTTGGGAAGAAGGTCAAGCTTAGCCTTAGATTCATTGGTCTATTTGAGATTCTTGATCGAGTGGGAGAGGTGGCTTATAGACTTGCATTGCCGCCTAGCTTATCAGCCGTGCATCCAGTTTTTCATGTATCCATGCTTCGGAGGTGTCACGGTGATCTAGCCCACGTGTTGGATATCAGCATTGTCCCGTTAGACTAGGACTTGTCTTATGAGGAGGAGTCGGTAGCTACTCTAGACCGGCATGTTCGTCAGTTGAGATCCAAGAGTTTTCCTTCTGTTCATGTTCAGTGGAGAGGTCAACCCCCCTGAGGCATCGACCTGGGAGTCCGAGTTTGATATGCGGAGTCGTTATCCTCATCTTTTCCCCGACTCAGGTGCTTCTTTCTTTTTTTCGTTCAAGGACGAACGATTATTTTAGAAATGGAGAATGTGACGACCCAAAGGGGTCATCACCTGTACCCCTACTCACTTTGTACTTTCGAGGCCGTGAGAACCTTATTTGGGGTTGCCTCGATTTGTGTCGCAGTCCAGGAGCGTAGCCGGAAAGTTTAAATATGAATTCTGTGAGAAAAATGGTGATACTAAAATTTGATTAAGTTTTACTTCGGTGAACATTTTGGGCAAACGGAACCGGACCCATGATTTGACGGACCCGGAAGGTCCGTAGGAAAATATGGGACTTGGGTGTATGCCCGGAATTGAATTCCGAGGTTCCAAGTTTGAGAAATGAATTTTTATGTGAAATTGTTTTATGAAAATAATTAAGGAAATTGGAAAATTGAAATTTGATTAAAATACTGTGGTATCGGGCTCGTATTTTAGTTTCGGCGCCCGGTACAAGTCTTATATATGGTTTAAGCGTTTTCTGTAAAGTTTGGTGGAATTTGAGCGTCGTTAGACATGTTTTGGACTAAGAACTCTAAACTTGATGTTTTATGAAAATTTGGAAGGGAATCATGGGTCTTGAGGCCTAATTTGATGTTTATGATGTTGTTTAGCCGATTTGATCGCACGGATGAGTCTGTAGGATGTTTTGAGTTTATGTGTATGTTCTGTTGGGAGCCTCGAGGGCTCGGGTGAGTTTTGAGTAGGTCCCGGAGGTCTTAGACTTAGAAATATCAGATGCTGCAGGTTCAAGGACTTGCAGGATCCAGTGCGCCCACGGTCGTCCATGCGCGGTCCGCGTGGCTAAGTTCAGAGAGCCAGTAGTTTCCAGGTCGACCAGCACAGCCGCGTCCATTGTTGTGCGGTCCGCGTTGGAAGGTTCAGAGAGCGGCATCTTGCTTCAGTCTTCGGCACGGCCGCGGTGCACTTTTGTGCGGTCCGCGTTGGGTCTTCGGGGGGGGGTATATAAAGTCGAGAATTCCAGTTATTTTTCACTTTTTCAAAAAACCCAAAACCTAAGAGGCGATTTTCCAAACGATTCTTCTTCTTCAAAACAATTGGTAAGTAATTTCTAACTCATTTTCTTCACTCTTTAACATCTTTAAAACATAATTCCAACTTCAAAACAAAGATTTTAATGGGGAAATTTGGGAATTTTGGGTAGACTAGGATTTCTAAAATTGGGGGTTTTGGACCTCAATTTGAGGTCTGATTCCAAAATAAATTATATATTTGAGTTCATGGAGGAATGGGTAATCAGGTTTTGACCATGTGGGCTCGGGGGGCATTTTGACCTTTTGGGGAAAAATGATGAAAAAGCTATAATTAGACATTGGGTTTGATTTGTTTAGCACATATTGTTAACATGAAGTCATTATTGCATAGATTTGGTTGAGTTAAAGCCGGATTCGAGAGGGAAAGCATTTGTTGAGGATTGAATTGACCGTGGAAGTTTGAGGTAAGTGTTTCGTTTAACCCTAGCTTGAGGGAATAGGAGTTGAGTCTTGTTGCTACTTGCTATTTGATCTAGTACGATGTATAGCTATGGTGACGAGTATCTATACATTGGTGTCTAGCATGACCGTGGGTACTTATCGGTAGATAGTTGGTTATTGTTATGTCTTCCATGCTTAATTGATGGTCTCTATGTGTTGAAAAAGACCTTGTGAAAGTAATTGTGATCTTGGAACTTCGTGGAGCATTTGCTCGGCTTGAAATACAAACTTATGAAAGTATATGAGATAAGAAACTCTTGGAGCTTTGGCTCGAGTGATAATGTGAACTAGGATACAAAAATGAAAGAAAGAGAAGAGTAATGATTTACCCCTTTCCGGGTTGTTATTGGTTGTTTGCGTACCCTTGCCGGGATTTCCTTCCAAATACTTGTTTAATCCTTTGCCCTTATTTTGTGATTGTTGCTTGGGTGAGGTAGAGCGATAAATAATATGGATCGGGTTGCACGCCGCAACAATGATAATTGAGAAACGGGTTGCGCGCCGCAACAATGCTAAATGATGTTTGAGGATCGAGTTGCGCGCTGCAACAATAATAAATAATATTTGAGGAACGGGTTGCGCGCCGCAATAATGCTAAATGATATTTGAGGATCAGGTTGCGCGCCGTAACAATAATAAATGATATGGATCGGGTTGCACGCTGCAACAATGATATTTATGGATCGGGTTGCACGCCGCAACAGTGTTGAAATATATTGGGTTGAGTTGCGCGCCGCAACAGTTATTGATACAAATGTGCTTACTTGGGTATTAATTCTGGTTCACTATAAATTCTGAGTTGCCCTTAGATTGCTACTCTGGACTTACTGTTAATATAGTTATCTCCCCACATCATGTGTTCCCCCTCCCATATTGTTACTTGCCTGGTATTCGGTTTTCGCTATATATTTATAATTGCACAGGTTTATGTGGTGTCTAGTCTAGCCTCATCACTACTTCGCCGGGGTTAGGCTAGATACTTACCAGCACATGGGGTCGGTTGTGCTGATGCTACACTTTGTGTATTTTTGCACAGGTCCAGGTTTCGAGCAACATCAGTAGCACTAGCTCGGGAGCAGACTTTCAGTCCAGAGAGACCCGGGGTAGCCTTGCAGACGTCCGCAGGCCCGCCGTCTCCCTTCTATCCTTAAATTAGACTGTCATCTGATAAACATATTTATATTTCTTTCAGACTTTGTATTTAGCATCTCTTAGATGTTCGTGAGTATGTGACTCCAGTTCTTGGGTAGAGATTATGTTGGAATTCAGTATTTTGTTTAGCTATTTAAATTTAAGACTTTCGCTTATTATTGTTGACTTTTCATTATTTAAGTTTTATTGTCGAAGGATTGTTAAAAGGATTTGTTTATTAAAGGAAAAGTAATTAAATTTGGCTTGCCTAGCTTCTACGAGTAGGCGCCATCATGACTCCCGAGGGTGGGAAATCCAGGTCGTGACATACAACTAAATACATACGAATACATCATCATACATATAAAATCACATGAATAATTATGAACACATCAATGCACCCCTAAAGCACATCAGCAACTTTGGATGAATATTGATACAATAACAATTACCTTTTCGTGCCGTGTATCCGATATTTTTTTTGCATCAACTTCCTTAACCAAGACACATGAAGAATCATTGAAAGTTTTTTTAATCTTTTTCGCCACTGGACTTTTTGTTTATTTTGAAGATTTCTCAACTGGGACTTCTTTCGATTTGTCATTGAGAAATTTAGTTCTTCTCTCTAAAGTTGTAGTTGTTGATACACCTGCAAATTCCGACTCCGATTGAGTTATTTGCAACGAGAAAGAGGGTCCTTCAAAATTGAGAATTTTGGTGGGTATACCTCTTGTTACCATCTTGTGTGACGTTGAATCCGACATTGGAAAGAAAATCGAAAGCTTTCTGATGAGTATAAAAAAAATCTGTATCAAAATCGAAGAATCTAAATAATTGTATCAAAATCTAAGTAGCTTAATACTTACCCCAAGAACTTGTATAAGGAATAAAACCGTAATTTTAGAGAGAAAATAACTAGGGAGTGATAACAGGGGAACCTAGGGAATTTGGGTGGGAGAAGAAGTTTGAATCGGGGGTTTGTGGGAGAAGAGAGTAAAGTGTATACAAAAGAGATAAAAAGAACGTGGTTCGATTTTGATACAGATTTTACGGTGATTAAGTGAGAGAGAATTCAAAAAAGGAGAGAGAAAAATATTATTTTGCATATATGGTGCCTTGAATGTACGATGTAACTATAATTAGATATTTTGCTATAAAGGATAAAAGATATTTATAGGATGTAATATTTTAAAATGGTATTTATTTAAAATAAATAGGGTACGAAGCTTTTCTATAGGGTGTAAAATTTCCTAAAAATAATAGCAGAAGACTATATAAAATTTGTATTTTTTTTGTATATATATTGTCACACCTCCTTTTTTACATACCTACCCCGAAGGATAGTGTATGAGGGAGTTTTTCCAATTTAAGTGACATTATTCGAAATGAGATTATTTATTCGATTCAGAGTCATTCAGAGTCGCCACTTGGGATAGGTTTGACTTTTGGTGTCCCAAGTCACCGATTTATCTTGAATCTCAAATCGAGGAAGTTTTTGACTTTTCAAATGAAGTCTGCGAACCAGAAATTCTGACTAAGAAATTCTATTGACTCGGGGGGAAGGTGTTAGGCACCCCTGGATCCCGTGTTCTAGCACGATCGCTTAAACTATCATAATGGGCCTAATATCTGATTTTAAAACATGTTCATCCTATAGTGCAATTTAAAATTATTTACCGCTTTTACTTGATTTTTAAGGAATATTAAACGTTGTTTAAAACGCGTTTTTGGATCACGTCACACGAAATGCACCCGGATCCGAAACACATTTTATTCAACGTTTTAGGATTTGAATTTGGGTCACATAAAATGCACACCCGAGTTTAAGAAGGTAGATTTATTAAATGCGCGCCTAAAGCAACTAACGTGTTGATAACTTTGGGGGAAGCCATGAAAATTCGCTAAATGGCATGTCCCGATTTCTAAGTATTTTAATGTGAGTATTTAAAGAGGGCCACACAATTTATGAATTTTGTTTGGCATGGCGCACCTAGATTTACTTTAAAGGCCATCCTAAAATAAACTATTATTCTCTATTAGAGATTGTCTTTAAAAGGCCTAATTAATTAATATTATTAATTAACTATTATTACAGGCATTAGAAAAAGTTCGGACCTCAAGATCAAGTCCAAACTTAAACAAGGTGATCTCCATTATTGAAGACCCCTTAATTCAAAATTGCTACTTAACTTGAATAGCCCAAGCCTGCATTAAAACGACAATTTTAAATATGAATTAGGCTTTCAGCACATTGGACTTCGAAACTAGCCCCAAAATGGGGAAATTTCGGTCAGCTTTTATAAGAAGCTGTCTAGTCATGTGCATCTGCGCAGGCCCAAATCGAAGGCAAGCTATAAACTGGGACTCATCAACCTAATCCCATATCAGCCCACCATTCAGCACACATGAACTAATTCAAATTACTTGGGCTTCTGATTATGCAATTAGGCCCAAATCTTATTTAAACAAAAAGGGTTGTACTGCTTTGGCTCATGAATGAGCCCAAACCAATATTGATGTTAATTTTTGGGCATGTTAACCATTTCGTAAACAAATGCACAATTTATTCAAATCGAAGACATACTAACTTCTAAGTGCAAATGTTTCGCACAATTTCAACCTACTTGCATATTAACATACTCAACCTGGAATTTTAACAACCTTTTAATTTCGATTAATACACCTTAAAACAAATTTAGTTATGGACTAGAAACTGGGAGTAACTACTGAATCTCTCAATTTTACATGTTCCTTTCTGAGCTGTTGCCTTTAAAAAAAATGACTCATGAACTTCCAAACTAACATGTAATACAATATAAATCTAAAATATCCTACTGTTTTGAATTGCAAATGAACTAATTTGAATTACACTTTTTCAGCAGGTGCATGGTGAGCAATCTAGAACAATTAGCATATTTGAGCTACAAGATACGTCCAATTTCATCACAATATAAGTGTACATACTGTTCTTGGATTTGGTTTCTACTTGATACTTTATTCTAAATTTAAATCTCAAATCAACATGAGAGCAAAACTAGAATCAACCATACTACAGCTAACATTGGTAACACAATACTTATATAGTTCTGAAACACAAACAGTCCAACAGTCCAGTTATTTACACATGACTGTATTGTTCAAATAAACACAAACTGTGCTAAATATCTAAACTAAGTAAAACAGCAGGAAATTCAGGAGAATAACAAATAATAAATCATCATTCATTTTCAAATTTGGTCATACATGTTGATCTAATCTTCACACATCACTTGAGGCCAAAGTAATACCTGAAATTTGAATAGAAATAAGAAAATGAGAGTCAATTATGCATCAGCAATGTAGCAATGTTCAATTTCAAGCAGGAAACCAGCAATTCCAAGTCAAAAACCCAGGAAATAGGGACAAGATGTTGTTGACTTCAAAATAACTTCAATAACCAAATAAACCAGCTGGATTTGAAAACCAGGCCTTGATGAACTAATCCAATTGACAACAGTAGATCTGGAATGGATTCCTATACTATATTTTTGTGTTGATTTTCAGGATTTTTGTTTCTAGGATCTAATATTTTTGTATCTAAACTCTCTACTTATACAGGATTTGTTTTTGACTTCTCAATATTTCCCTCTCGAAATTTCTAGCTTCTAACTTTGAATTTCAAACTTCAGGTCTATGTGGATTTCTAGAATCTGAATTTTGAATTTCAAATTTCTAACCCTCTAAACTTGGTTGCAAGGCAAGGGTACTGCCCTTTTATAGACAAAATCTAGGGAAACTTTCAGATTTTCTTTTGCACCCTTGGTCCCTTATTTAATTTCAGTTTTTAGCTACTTAGTCCTTCAATTCATGACTTATTGCCCAAGTTATATCACCTAAATCCTGAATTTCAAATTAGAACCCCCTTCTAGAAGGTTCTAGGGTGTTCCATTTCAGTTATTGCAGGGATTCTCCTATTGAACTAACTATACTATCCTTGATTCAATTCAAAATTACTAGCTTATGTTAACTATCCCCAGTCCTTTTAAACTTGGTCAAAATGACCATGGTTAATCAATCAAGGGCTGGAAACTATTCAGCTATAACCAAACAAGGCCTAATGATCAAAACCCCTAAAATTAAACTACCAAATCCATCTAAACCTAGTTAACTAAAATTACATGCTATTACTATGTTTTAAACAGAAAACCAGGAACAAAATTAATACAAACTCATGTTATCTATTGTCAATCAAACAGAAAATTAGGACTCAAACAAAAATGAAAACAAACAGAATTATAAAAACAAATATGAACAGAAAAAAAAAATCAATTAAAGACTTTAAGAAGATTGGCAAGCAAAAATCAAGGCCTAGATCAGTTAAGCATGAAGAAGGATTGAACATGAAGGGGAAGCTAACCACAATCAAAAGAAAGATTCACTATGTGGCGAACAAGAAACAAAAGAAAAACACAAATAAAGAAAGAAATAAAAATTACAAAAACTTACTGATTTTAGGCCTCGACTTGACTGACTTCGAATCTGATCCTCAACTAATGTTATATATCTATTTTTGCCAAAAATAACAAATAACATTAACTGAGGATCACTCGAACACTGGGGAAAATCCCAACAAGGTTGAGCTTCCTTTAAACTTCAAAACCCAAACCCTAGATCTAAGATTCAAGTGGTTCTGGCTAGGTTTGAAGGAAATTGGTTTAGGATTTGGGAAGAGGGGTTAAGGCGAGTCTGGGGTGTAAATTTAGTGTAGTTTTAAAGCGGCGTCGCCGTACACGGCGAAGGCGGCGCTAGGGTTTCGCTTATTTGAACAATTCAAATAGGATTTGAGGAGAAAGGGGTTTGGATTTGGAAAGGGTAGGTGAAGGAAATGATGTGGTGTAAAATTTGGGGAATTTTGACAATCGCCACCGGCGGGGGCGATTTCCGGCCGGCGGCTTACGGCGGGGGACGGTGGCGTTAGAGTTAATGTATTAAGGGTGTGAGAGATGACGGAAAGGGGGGGCGGGGTAGGGGGTCATTTGGATAGTTATATATTATTTTAACTAGGCTTCAGGACCGTCCGATCAAGAAACCTCGACGATCTTGATTTAATCCTAAAGAAACAACGTCATTTTGTTATTAAAAGGGGCTGGACCGGGTTGCTTTTGGATTGGGCCTGGTGATTCGGTCTCAAAGGGTAGTTGGTTTGGGCTGGTAATTATGCCAAAGTCTGGCCCAAATCAGGCCTGCCCCTTCTTTCTTTTATCTCTTTTCTTTATTTCCTTTTCATTTATTTCTTTTCTTTTATTTTTTTAATTTTTAAAACTAAACCAAAATTAAACCTCAAAATTAACTCAAACTACCTAATTAAGCTACAATTAGCCTAATACCAATTTAAAGGAAATTAATAAACCTAAAACTAAGATTAAAATCAAACCAAATAAATCAAAGTTTCTTTATGAATTTTTTTTTTGTATTTTTTGTACAAGCCTAATTACTAATTAATCCTAAAAATATGTAAAATTAAATCCTAAATGCTCATGCAATATTTTATATTTTTTATGAATTATCATACACACACAGATAAAAATACACACAAAATTACACAATTAATCCTGAAAATCAAATAATAAAGGGAAAATCCTAATTTTAAGAATTCTATAGGAATAATTCAAGCGAGGCAAAAATTACGTGCTCATAGCTGCCCCTCTTTGCTCGGAGACACGAAGGGTTTTCGGGCAAAGATAAATGATTACGAGAGATTTTTGCCTGCTTGCCATTCCCTGAGAAGCATTTTTTGAAAAACATCTGACTGAACCCTACTTCAGAGGTTGCCTACATATCCTTGGCTATAAAGGAATCAGGTCAGTATAGTTCTGGATGTCTTGGTAGCTGGGACTACCAGGAGCTGTGATTTCATTGTTGTTGCTGCTGCTACTGCTTGCTGGCCTCCTTATTACACCAAAAGGAAAATCAAAGCTAAGCTAGCTATGCCTATCAACTATGAGTTACAAGATTCCTATCTATAAATCTCTTGAAGCTTGATCTCGAGTCTTAGCTGATTTTGATGCGGACTACAATCTGAATCTTGATGCTTACAAGCTATAGGTGTTGGTTCTTTCTTCAACATTGAGTCAAAGCGGGACAGTCACAGCTTGTGACTTCAATCAAGTTTTGAGCAGTCCGCATCTTGGTTCGCTTCAGCATTTTGAATTCACTTCTTTTTGTGCTTTTTTATTCTTTTCTTTATTTTGGATTGATATTCATTCTTTTGATTGTCTCGAACTCCTGTGCCTCGAGGTCAAACCTGCTCAGACACCAGAACAAACAAACGACCAAAATTTTTCTGCCCCAGTTTTCACTAGGAAAATTTCGTGAGTTATTTGTGACAAAAGTCTGAAATTTTTTTTTTTTCAAGAATTGGGGAGTGAAGCTCTATTTCTAAAATGTCAACTCAAGGATTGGAGCCCTAATGTTGGATAAAGGCGACTAGGGAATAGAGGCCCTATGTCTAAAAAGGCGCAACTCAGGGATTGGAGCCCTAATGTTGGTTAAAAGGTAAAAAGCTCAACTCAGGGATTGGAGCCCTAATGTTGGCAAAAGGCGACTAGGGAATAGAGGCCCTATGTCTAAAAGGCACTACTCATGGATTAGAGCCCTAATGTTGGCTAAAAGGTCAAAAGCTCAACTCAGGGATTGGAGCCCTAATGTTGGCAAAGGGTAAAACACTCAACTCAGGGATTGGAGCCCTAATGTTGGCAAGAGGTAAAACGCTCAACTCAGGGATTGGAGCCCTAATGTTGGTTAAAGGATAAAAATGCTCAACTCAGGGATTGGAGCCCTAATATTGGCTAAGGGTAAAATGCTCAACTTAGGGATTAGAGCCCCAATGTTGGCTCAAGGGAAAAATGCTCAACTCGGGGGTTGGAGCCCTAAATGTTGGCTAAGGGTAAAATGCTCAACTCAGGGATTGGAGCACTGATGTTGGTTAAAAGGAAAAATGCTCAACTCAGGGATTGGAGCCCTAATGTTGGCTAAGGGTAAAACGCTCAACTCAGGGATTGGAGCCCTAATGTTGGCTAAGGGTAAAACGCTCAACTCAGGGATTGGAGCCCTAATGTTGGCTAAAGGGAAAAAATGCTCAACTCAGGGATTGGAGCCCTAATGTTGGCTAAGGGTAAAATGCTCAACTCAGAAATTGGAGCCCTAATGTTGGTTAAGGAAAAAATGCTCAACTCAGGGATTGGAGCCCTAATGTTGGCTAAAGGGAAAAATGCTCAACTCAGGGATTGGAGCCCTAATGTTGGCTAAAGGGAAAAATGCTCAACTCAGGGATTGGAGCCCTAATGTTAGCTAAAGGTAAAACGCTCAACTCAGGGATTGAAGCCCTAATGTTGGCTAAAGGAAAAAATGCTCAACTCAGGGATTGGAGACCTAATGTTGGCTAAGGGTAAAAGGCTCAACTCAGGGATTGGAGCCCAAATGTTGGCTAAAGGGAAAAATGCTCAACTCAGGGATTGGAGCCCTAATGTTGGCTAAAAGGAAAAATGCTCAACTCAGGGATTGGAGCCCTAATGTTGACTAAAGGGAAAAATACTCAACTCAGGGATTATAGCCCTAATGTTGGCTAACAAGGTACCAGGTTGGGTATTGTGAATTCTAAACTATCCTCTTTTGGGATTTTCTTCTTTTGTTGTCTCTTTCCTTCTTTTTTTTCATTTTTGATAAGATGCGGGAAAGAACTTGGAGGAAACTTCCTTTTTGCATTGATTATTTGCTGCAAATCTATTTTAGCACTTGCGCGTTTCTTTTCTTTTGGCTGCACCTGCTTTTGCGCGGTTGCCTGGATTGCAACTGTTTCAATTTTCAAACAAAGAACAGTTGTTAGTTTGAAACGGTGGTTGGTTTTGTGGCCTTGATTGCTTGATCCCGACCTAGCTTCTGTTGAGAACCTCTTCTGCTTGCTGGTTTTGAAGATTATTCTCTCTTTCCAAGCGAGGGCTTCAACCTTCAGGATGACAACTCGCCGCGTGGGGCTCTGGCCTTTCACTTTATTCTGCTCTTAGGACCTTTGTCTTTGGACATTATTTCCTTTTCAATATCCTTGCTTTGAAAGCATGGCCATTCGGGATTGGCTTGATGCACCCGCTGAGGCTAGTTAACTTTCTTTAGTTCTTGCTAGGCAGAGCCTTGTAAAACCAGTCCTGCCACCTTTTCTTTGTAATAATTTCGGAATCAGAGTTAGATCAAAAGGGATTCAGAGAAAAGCAAACAACATGCAAGAAGATGAATTTGAAGAGAAACGTCCCTTTCGGGGGAAAAGAAGGACTTATCTGGGGGTGCATGCAGGCTTCAAATGGATATGACATGCTTCTTGGACTGGATGCCCGACCCGCACAAACTTTCCCAACTTCTCGTAAACTCATTGATCCATATTTCAAAACCAGGGAACCTTGCCAGGACTCTTTCAATGCTGGGAGACATCTTCTGTTCGGCCGACGACGTCCTTTGCGGGTTTTCACCAATCGACCTCTCTCATTTCTCTTCTCACCATCGCCCGATAGTGCTCTTTACGAGTTTTCACCAAACGGACTCTCTCATTTCGATTTCTCTACTCACCGTCACCTTATGCTGCCCGTAGGTTTTCGCCGATAAGACTCTCTCATTTTATTTCTCTCAATCTGGATTGCATCAGATTCCCACAATGATGTTTTTTCAATTCCCATGCCTTTGACAATTGATCGGAAGGACTTGGACAAGGTTTCTGGGTAAAAAGAATCTTGGACGGAATTATAACTTTGGACCCATTTTGGCAGGCTCATGGCCGAGCCATTATATTATCTGCCCCAGTTTCACTTTTAGGGGGAATTGGGATTTTTGTTTTGGTGTGACTGAACCCCAAAGAGAGGCTGCCTACGTAATCTTTCGGAATCAAGTCGAACGTAGTTCAGGGAAACACTTGTTTTTGGTTGTTTTTGTTTTTGTTTTGTTTCGTTTTGTTTTTCTTCTTTTTTTTTCTTCATCATTTTTTTTATTTTTCATTTTTCTCTTTCTTTTTCTTTTTTTTTTCTCTCTTTTTTTTTCCTTTTTCAATAGTAATTTTGGGTTCCAAAGAGGGTAATCAAGGAAGGGTAACCGGCTCAAATGGGTTTGCAAAGGGTTGATAGTATTTGGGTAACGAGAAAGAAAGCCTTCGTCATCTCAACTGCATAAAGCTACCGCATAAAGCCTAGACATAGTACCTTTTTACTGCGTCCGCATTGACTGCTGCTTCAGGATCATTTCCTTCGATGTCACCCAGATACAATGCTACTCTTGTCAATATCTTTCTGATAATGTATGGACCCTTCCAATTAGGAGCAAATTTTCTTTTTGCTTCTTGGTGATGAGGAAGAATGCTCCTCAACACAAGTTGTCCCACTTCAAAGTTCCTGGGCCGTACTTTCTTGTTGTAAGTGTGGGCCATTCTTTGTTGGTACAACTTCCCGTGATAGACCGTGGCCACCCGTTTTTCGTTAATAAAAGAAAACTGTTCCACACGAGCCTTGACCCACTCACTATCCTCAATCTCTGCTTCAACGATTATCCGGAGCGAAGGGATTTCTACCTATGCGGGTATAACAGCCTCAGTTCCATAAACAAACAGGTACGGAGTTTCTCCTACCGATGTGTGCACTGTAGTGCGATATCCAAGCAATGCAAAAGGCAATTTTTCATGCCATTATCTAGAGCTATGAATCATCTTTCTCAAAATCTTCTTGATGTTTTTGTTGGCTGCCTCAACAACACTGTTGGCTTTGGGCCGATAGGGAGTAGAGTTTCTATGCGTTATTTTGAATTGTTCACATACCACTTCCATCAAACGACTATTTAGGTTGGCAACATATGTGATGATGGTTGCAGGAATGCCAAAGCGGCAGATAAAATTAGAGTGCACAAAATCCACCACAACTTTGTTGGTGACTGACTTGAGAGTGATGGCTTCAACCCAATTCGTGAAGTAGTCAATGGCGACTAATATGAATCTATGTCCATTTGAGGCCTTTGGCTCGATTGGCCCAATGACGTCCATACCCCAAGTAACAAATGGCCAAGGTGCTGACACAGGATGCAGTTTTGTTAGAGGCGCATGAATCAAATCACCGTGCACCTGACACTGATGGCATTTCCGAACAAAACTGAAGCAATACGTTTCCATGGTTATCTAGTAATACCCTGCTCGAAGGATTTTCTTTGCCAAAACATACCCATTCATGTGAGGTCTCCACACTCCTACGTGCACTTCATGCATGATTCTCCCAGCTTCTTCGGCGTCAACACATCTTAACAAATTGAAATCGGGGGTCCTTTTGTACAAGACATTGCCGCTTAAGAAGAAACCACTTGCATGCCGTCTAATGGTTGTCTTTTGATCTCCAGTAGCTTACTCGGGGTATTCTTGCATTTTTAGAAACCTTTTGATGTCATGATACCATGGCTGGGTGGTTGATTCTTCCTCGATCGTATTGCAATAACCATGCTTTTCCTTGATTTGGATCTCTAGAGGATCAATATGGGCGTTGCCTGGGTAGGGCAACATCGAGGCCAGAGTGGCGAGTACATCGGCTAGCTTATTGTAAAACCAAGGGATGTACCTGAACTCTATCGACTTGAATCGCTTCCTGAGATCCTCCACATATTGCCGATAGGGAATGAGCTTAACATCCCGGGTCTCCCACACTCCTTGGGCTTGCCGGATAATCAAATCCGAGTCGCCCATAATCAATAACTCTTCAACGTCTTGGTCAATCACCATATTCATACCCATGATGCAGGCTTCATACACAGCAGTATTGTTTGTGCAGAAAAATCGAAGCCTAGCTGTGGCAGGGTAGTGTTGACCAGTGGGTAAGATCAAGATTTCCCCAATTCCCATACCTTTGGCATTCATCGCTCCATCAAAGAACATTTTCCAAGCATGAGTGTCCTCAGAGATTGCTTCTATTGAATTTACCTCTTCATCCGGGAAGTAAGTGCTCAATGGTTGGTATTCCTCGTCAACCAGGTTTTCAATCAAATGATCTACCAACGCCTGGGTTTTCATCGCCATGTGAGTGACATAGACAATGTCAAATTCAGTGAGCAGAATCTGCCATTTTGCTAATCTCCCTGTAGGCATCGGTTTTTGGAATATGTATTTCAAAGGATCCAACTTGGTTATGAGGTAGATAGTGTGGGCTTGGAGATAGTGTCTCAGCTTTTGAGCGACCCAAGTCAGAGCGCAGCAGGTTCTCTCCAACAGAGTATATTTGGCTTCATAACTGGTGAACTTCTTGCTCAAGTAATAGATTTACTGCTCTTTCTTCCCAGTTACATCGTGTTTCCCGAGGACGCAGCCGAAAGAATTTTCTAAGACCATCAGATACAAGAAAAGAGGCCTCCCAGGCTCCGGTGGGACCAAGACTAGTGAATTTGACAGATATTATTTGATCTTATCGAAAGCTTCTTGACATTCATCCGTCCACTTGACTGCTGCATCTTTCTTCAGTAACTTGAATATGGGCTCACATGTGGATGCCAGTTGAGCAATGAATCGGCTGATATAGTTTAATCTGCCCAATAAGCTCATCACGTCCTTCTTAGTTCTCGGAGGAGGCAAATACCGGATAGACTTTATCTTTGTTAAGTCTAACTCGATACCTCTCATGCCGACTATGAAGCCCAAAGGATTGCCCGAGGGGACTCCAAATGCACATTTAGCTGGGTTCAGCTTCAGATCATACTTGTGCAATCACTAGAAGAATTTTCTCAAATCCCGAACATGGTCATCTTGGTTTCTGGACTTGATGATCATGTCGTCCACATATACTTCTATCTCTTGATGTATCATATCATGGAAGATGGCAGTCATGGCCCTCATATAGGTTGCTCCGGCATTCTTCAGGCCAAATGGCATTACTCTGTAGCAATATGTACCCCAGGGTGTGGTGAAGGCCGTTTTCTTTGTGTCTTCTTCATCCATCAACACCTGGTGATATCCTGCGTAACAATCCACGAAGGACTGTATCTCATGCTCGGCGCAATTATCAACAAGGATGTGGATGTTGGGCAAAGGGAAATTATCCTTGGGGCTTGCCCTGTTCAAATCTCTGTAATCCACATACACCCGGGTCTTTCCATCTTTCTTTGGAACGAGGACTACATTAGCCAACCATGTAGTGTACCGGACCACTCGGATTACCCCTGCTTTCAGCTATTTTGTAATTTCTTCTTTTATCTTATCACTGGTGTCAGTTTTAAACTTTCTCTACTTTTGCTGGACTGGTGGGCAATCGGGGTAAGTTGGCAACTTATGACCCACTAGATCAACACTCAACCCTGGCATGTCGTCATACGACCAAGCAAACACATCTTTAAACTCAAACAGAAGTTGGATTATTGCATCCCAAGTTTTCTCATCCGTGTGAATGCTTATTTTGATTTCCCGAATTTCATCGGAAGTTCCCAAGTTAACCGGCTCAGTATCATTCAAGTTTGGCTTAGGTTTATTCTTAAATTGTTCCAATTCTCGATTTATTTCCCTAAAAGACTCTTCTTCATCATATTCTGGTTCTTGGTTCATTATTTCACAATTAGAAAGCGTGTTTGGATTTGGGCATGAAGTCCACAAGCATGTCATGATATTTAAAGCCGCATTATTAGAACTGAAAAGAAGAAATAAAAGAGGAAAATAACGAAAATCAGAAAGAATAAAGAGAAAATGAATGATGAAATATTGACTTCATTTCTTGGAATTTAGAAGGTAACAGGGTTTACATTAGGAAATTTAAAGACAAGAAACTAAAGGAAATATCCGACTTACACCCTGGAATAACTCGGGATGCAGAAAAAGTAGCAGGGCAGATCTACCGGGACTCCCACCTAATCGGAAATAGCGTAGCCTTCCAAATTTGAAGCTTGACGCTTGGTCCCATGTATAACACCTCAGAGGTGCTAGTGCCCTCTCCCGGCTGAACCATGTGGGTTTCGTAGAGTACTTTTCTCATTGCCCCACATATTTCCTCAATTTCTTCGGCTGTAAAGGCCTCATCATCTTCTTCCTCACTGTACTTCGGCTTGATAAAGGTTTCATACAAATATGGCAGTGGCTGTGGCAAGACCCATCCCTCCTTCTTTCTCTCATCTTCCCACTTTATATCGTCTAGGGTAGGCAAGAAACGTAGGGTCACTGGCTCAGATATTCCTTGCAGAGCTTTTCCAAGTCCCTTTCCTAGCTTGAAACGTCTGATCATTTCCTTGGCCACCATAATCAAGGCATTAGATAGGAAGGGTTGGGGGCAAGCATTTCCCTCTTCATGTTGGTCTGCCACTACAACTTCGAAAGCTTGGTAAACTATGTGTTCACTGCCTTCCCTCGCTTCCAGGCATGGGACAGACGGGTCCCGATAGATTTACTGTTCATTCTCTTCATGGACTACAATCTCATGGTCTTCATATTCAAATTTCACCATTTGAAGGAGGGTAGAAGGTACTACTCCTGCGGCATGAATCCAAGGCCTTCCCAGAAGAAAATTATAATACGTATCCATGTCTAGCACTTGGAATGTTACCTCGAAGTCCACCGGGCCAATAGTTAAAATTAGGTCAATTTCTCCAATGCTGTCTCTTTTGATACCGTCAAAGGATCGCACACATACATTGTTGGGACAGATCTTTTCAGTCCCGATTTCCATTCGCTGAAGCGTAGAGAGTGGGCAAATGTCTACCCCAGAACCTCCATCTACCATGACCCTCTTCACATAATATCCCTCACATTTGACAGTTAAGTGCAAAGCATTGTTGTGAGCGGCTCCTTCTGGAGGCAAGTCATTTTTGCTGAATGAAATGTGATTGACAGCAAAGAATCTTTCCGCTATTCTTTCTAGTTGTTCTACCAAAGTCTAAGCTGGCACGTATGCTTCATTCAAGGTCTTCATTAAAACCTTTTGGTGCTCAGGGGATTTTATCAGCAATGACAGCAATGACACTTGTTCAGGATACTTGTGTAATTGATCCACTACCTCATAGTCGGCCATCTTTATTTTTTGAAAGAAAGCTTCCGCTTCCTCGGCACTCACAAGTTTCTTAGGCGGGAAACGCTTTCGGGTGGCATCGTTCACTTCTTCTATGTTTGAGTATTTCTCAATGGGGTGATTTTTTGGAAGCTCCCCCAAGATCTCTTTACCCTTATACGTAACCAACGTCTGATGATAATTCCATGGCACTGCCACTACAAGAAAGTATGGAATTTGCAATAATTTTTTAGCAACAATTATAATTTTGTTGGCAAAAATCGACAAATAGCAACAACTTGATAAAGTTGTTGCTATATCACAGAACTTTTAAACACAAATTATTTCTTGTTAGCAAACATAATTATATCGTTGCCATAGTCTATCGTTTAGATAATAAGTTTTAAATTTAAAAAGTTAGCAACAACTTTTTGCAACAATCACAGTGTTGTTGGCATATTGTAATAAATGGTAACAACTTGATAAAATTGTTGCTATATCATAAAAATTTTAGCCATGATTTTTTCCTGGTAACTAATGTTTTATATTCTTATTGTCATATTTTATGGACAATATAATAAATTTAAAATATAAATAGAATTGGCAACAATAAATTTGTATTGTTGTCAATGTACTTTATATTTGCCAACAATATAGGTGGGTTGTGGCCTACAACATAGCTAAACCTCTTTTTCAATTGTCCGCCAAAATCTAAAGCGGCAAAATTTTCTCCTTTTCCAGATTTTTAGGAGTCTTTTTGACTTTCCATTCTAGAAAGGCTTTGGCCTTTGTGGTGGTACGTATTTAATATGAAAATATAATAGTATTAAAATATAATAAATTAGCAATAGTTTATTTCTTATTGGTAGACCTTTTAATTTTCTTAACAAATTTTGTTCACGCCTGAACTTTCTCAACAGGTTTAGTTTGTGGCCTAAAATTTAGCTAAGTATTTTCAACTTTCCGCCAAAAAAAAACGTGGCAAGCCTATTTTCTGCTAAGTATTTTCAACTTTCCGCCAAAAATAACGCGGCAAACCTATTTTCTACACAAAGCAGTTTTTTTTCTTTTCAATTAACTTTTCCTTAATCCTTAGCCTATTTCAGTTACCATTCTAGCTAGGTTTTTTCCTTTATTGTTCGAGAACTTGAGCAACTGATTCTGATATTCATTGCTTCATTACTTTTCTCGTCTACAGATCTGGTGAGTGTTGTTAATTTTTTTTTTTTAAACTAAAGATGTAGACTTTAAAGTTGAGCATAATTTCATAATAATCCTGATGAAAATTCAAAACCATAGATCTAATAACAAGTTTTCTTTCTAGAAAAGAGAGAATTACATATTTAAATAAAAAAGATCATGTATATCTAATGAACTCAGTTCCTCAATCATCAAAATGAGTATTAAGTTCTCACTTCTTCTTTTCAGCACCTCCGGTGGTCCTGCAAAAGGCAAAGAACATAACGAAATATTAGTCAAGGATTCTGTAATTCTCTTCAGGTATGGTGCAAATCCAGCAACTTTATCTCTAATGTGTTTCTTCGCTTGTATCACTGTTCGTTCAAGTTATATACTGTTATTTTAACTATATTTTGATATAGTCTTTCTCTGAATTTTCTCCTTATTTATTTATTTGGTAAATTGACAACAAATAATTTAGGGACAATTACTATTTTGTATTTTTGTAGGTAATTATATAATGGATAAAATTTAGATTCTTCTTAGGAACAGGGCACTACCAGAATACTTGAATGGCGTGGAATAATTTTTGAACTTTGTATTTTCAAATCCTAATGTTGGTATAAGAATTCAATGTTCGTGCATTAACTGTAACCATGTGCGTAGGAAAACACGAGAAGAAGTGAAAATAGATTTACTTAGGTGGGGTATAGATCCAAAATATAATAGGTGGATTCATCATGGTGAGTCGGATTCATCTTCAGATAATGAAATAAATTCTAGTGCAAATTCAGATTTAGGAAACGATGATGCTGCCACATTCGAGATGTTGCATGACTTGTATCACGGCGTTCCTACAGATAATATAACTCATGAGCAGTTTGATGAATCGGCTGAGTCTAGATATAAAGAACCTAACGCAGAAGCTAAGAGTTTTTATCGGTTGTTAAAGGATGCAGAGCAGAAGCTATATCCAGATTGTGAAAAGTTCTCGAAGCTCTCTTTTGTAATGCGTCTTTTTCAAATGAAGTGCTTGCATAGTTGGAGTAATAATTCATTAGACTCTTTGTTAAAACTATTAAGTGATGCCTTTCCCAAAGGACATGTGCTCCCTAATTCTATTTATGAAGTTCAAAATATTATTAAAGATTTGGGTCTGAATTATGTTAAAATAGATGCTTGTGTTAATAATTGCATCTTATATAGAAAGGAATATGCGGATCTTGATCAATGTCCTAAATGTGGTGAGAAAAGATGGATAGTACGGAAAGGAGGAGAAGATGACAATGAGGTTGCTTCAAGTAAATTAAATAAGAGAAAGAAAGGAATTCCTAGAAAAATTCTTAGATACTTTCCTTTGATCCCAAGATTACAACGGTTGTTTATGACTAAACGAACCGCGGAATATATGAGGTGGCATAAAAATAAGCGAGTTGATGATGGAGTATTAAGGCATCCAGCTGACTCACTGACATGGAAAACTTTTGATGAGAAGCATTTGGATTTTGCATCAGATCCACGTAATGTAAGACTTGGACTTGCTTCAGATGGTTTTAATCCTTTTGGTTCCATGAGTAATGCCTACAGTATGTGGCCAGTATTTTTGATTCCGTATAATCTTCCCCCATGGCTATGCATGAAACAATCTAATATTTTGTTATCCTTGCTTATTCTTGGCCCAAAAAGCCCTGGTATGGATCTAGATGTCTATCTCCAACCTTTAATTGATGATTTGAAAAAATTATGGGAGGATGGATTGAAACTTATGATGCTTTTAAACAACAAAATTTTCAATTGCGTGCTTCTTTGTTGTGGATAATTAATGACTTTCCAGCATATGCCATGTTGTCTGGTTGGAGCACAAAAGGTAAATTTGCTTGTCCAGTTTGTCATGTAAATACTTGCTCCATTTACTTGAAATATGGTCGAAAGCATTGCTATATGGGTCATCGTAGGTTTTTGGAAATAAATCATCCTTATCGTCGGACCAAAAGTTCTTTTGATAACACAAGGGAAGAAAGACCTGCACCATAAGCATTGAGTAGAGATGATGTGCTTGCACAACTAAATACATCCTTATAAGGATCCATGGGTGACAACACAAGAAAAAGAAAACGAGATGCCGAAAGACGTGACAACTGGAAGAAGAAAAGTATATTCTTTGAACTCCCATATTGGAGGACTGTATTGTTGAGACATAATTTGGATGTAATGCATATAGAAAAAAATATTAGTGAAAGCGTGATTGGAACGTTGTTGGATATTGACGAAAAAACAAAGGACACACTGAAATCTCGATTGGACATACAAGAGATGAGAATCAAAAAGTCTCTTTATCCAATAAAAGTGGGGATACGTACATACTTCCTCCTGCTAGTTATACAATATCCAAAACTGAGAAAATTAAATTCTGTCAACTCATCAAAGATGTCAAGTTTCCTGGTGCTTATGCTTCTAACATTAGTCGTTGTGTCAATGTTAAGGAAGCTAGACTTTTTGGACTTAAAAGTCATGATCACCATGTTCTTTTTCAGCGTATCTTTCCACTTATCATCAAAGAAATTTTGCCAAAGGATGCATATGATCCGTTAATTGAATTGTCATTATTCTTTAGTGATTTGTGCGCTAAAGAGTTGCATATGGATAAGTTAGATAAAATAGATAAAAGTATACGGGTGACAATTTGCAAACTAAAACGTATATTCCTACCATCGTTCTTTGATGTTATGGTTCATTTGGCAATCCATTTAGCAAATGAGGCAAAGGAGGGTGGTCCTGTTCAATTTCGATGGATGTATTTCATTGAGAGGTCAGATTTTTACTACTCTAAAATTTTCTTTTAGTTGAAATTTGCTCGAAACTAATATATCTTTACTTAATAGGATGTTGCGTACATTAAAAGGTTATGTACGCAACATGGCTCGCCCTGAAGGGTCAATTGCTAAGGGCTATCTTGCAGAGGAATGTATGGCATTTTATTCTAGATATTTGACTGATATGGAGACAAAGGAAAATCATCCGGATAGGAATTCTAATTCTTCCAACATGGATCCTAATGGCTTATCTCTATTCAATTGTCGTGGTAAGCCATTTGGAGGGGGTGATTGGACAAAATTCAATGATCTTGAAATCAAGCAAGCGCATTTTTACATCCTACAAAATTGTGCAGAAATTGGCCCTTTTATCGAGTAAAATACTTTTCACTTAGTTTACATTCTTTTCTTCTTATGAATTTTTTCAACGGCTATCTTTTAATATTTTTATTTTATTTTAATTTTCACCATCTAAAGGGAATATTTAGAAATATTAACAAAGGAGAATAACAGAAATGTTGCCAAGAGGCACAAGGAGGAATTTTCTTTATGGTTTCAGAAAAAGGTAACTCATATAATTCAATATTGGTTGATATTTTTTTAGGACAGTTCATAAATTTTATTTTTAAGTTGTACTAATATTTGTGAGTTTGTAATTAATAGGTGATACAATTAAAAGATAACGGTGACAATCGAATTACTGATCAATTGCTAGCTTTGGGAAGAGGTCCAGATTTAAGAGTTGAATGCCATAATGAATATGTTTTGAATGGTTTTAGGTTTCGAACAATGGCATCTGAGAAATTTTTAAAAACTCAAAATAGTGGTGTAGTTGTTAAGAGTGATGAATATACATGTGAGCACGTGATTTTTGCCCTATATATGAATTATTCCCAAAAATTCAAACAAAATAATTTTTCTTTATTTTTATAATTTTTGTGTATTTTGGTATCATTTTTTGATAATTGTTGCATTTTTTGTGTTAATTGGTTGCATAATAATTCATATTAAAAAAATAATACAAAAATATATTTGCATTAGGAATTTAATTTCACATTTTAGTATTAAGTAGGTATTAATTCATTTTTAGAACAATTTAAAGAAA
>MU707316.1:0-12497 GCA_026770625.1 Nicotiana glauca
TGTCCTTTAATTGGAAAAACTCCTTCCACCACGCCCTTCGCGGGGTGCGGTAGCGCCAAAAGGAGGTGTGACAAGGATTATAAGAAAAAAATGTCGCAATATTTAAACATGTAGTGCTTGAAATATAAAGCGCGTCCTAATTTTAGGGACCTATTTATGCCCGAGGTAGGCCTAGAGACAAGTTAATTCGGAGAACTTAAAATGCTAAATGCCTCATTTTATTGATAAAAGGTAGACGAATCCCAAATCGACACTAACATAACAAGAAATCAATAGTCACTAATGGCCATCAGCCTTATTACATTCATTTAAAGCAAAAGAGAAGACTCCTATCTATTTGGTCCCAGAAGGACCTTCCCCAGACTCGGCATCATTGGCTTTATCGAACAGTTTCCCTAGCTCGCGCAGTCCCAATAGCAAGTAGGCTCTGGCCAAGTGCCCGTCTTCATTTCCTTCAGCAGTTTGGCAATCCCAGAATAGAGTAGCAACTTCTATGATTTTGTTGTTGGGATGGATTTCCAAAAGAGAAGGTAGATTTCCTAAGTACTTCCGGACAAGAGTCTGATCACTGGAATGAAAATCTTCCCACCAGTTTAGCAATTTCGGGTGGATATTGGTGACCATGCTAAATCTGGGGACTTCATGCCTCATATTTCTGCAAGACAAAGTGTTAAGCCCTTACCTCCACCAGACTCGACTACTAAGTATCAATAATTGGCATAGAAGCATTTAGTTCTCCAAATAAATGCACAAAACGTGGTAGTGTCCGTTTGGGTTTTAGGCAAACCCAGTGGACTTTGGACAAGGCTATCTTAAAAAGTCATAATGCGGATAGCATAACTGACTCGGCTAGGTTTGACCATGATGCAAGCACAATTTAAACAGAGTAAGGTTTTCTATGGGGTATTAGACTGGTACCCTTGAGCATACAAATCAAGAGGGAAAGGCGCGGAACCGTCGACTATATCGTTGATCGACGGGTTTTACCACAAATATGCCTTTGCCAGATTTAGATCGTGATAACATCGGAAGAGCGCAACCACTCATTATAAGCGTTGCTATGGTATTTTGTTTGGCTCGAGTGGAATATGATGTTGAAAACATGGTTATGCAATAATTAAAACAAGTTGTCATGTATTTGCACATTCATAAAAATAATAATTACAATAATTAAAACAATAAAGCAGGAATGCAATAAAGGAAATAAAGAAAAGAAACAAAAAGACAAGTCAGTTTCATAATAGAATAGGGAATTAAATGCTTAAAGAGATTAAACAAGTAGAGACATATAAGAAATGTAAAGTCACAGTAATAGCTTGAAATGGTAAAATCCTAAAAAGAAGTCCCAAGCAGAGTCGCCATGCTGTCGTGCCCCCGTTTTCTCGCGAAATCGGGTTTATGACATTTGGAAGGACAACTCGTTCCCTTTTGGGAATTGGGTTTAAAAGAATTGAACAGTCGCCACCTAATGATTTAAGTGCATTAAGATACTAAGAAGGGTTTCGTTTGGATAACCAGAGATTGGGTAAGGGCTTGAAATTATTCCAAGGGGAAGGTGTTAGGCACCACTCAGAATCCACAAGTGTGGTTCCCGGCCAAGCTATTGTTGTGACTTTAAGTATAAATAACATGTAACTAAGTAAGATTTTCGAATAAGAGGGTATTTTCATATAATGATTGTAAAAAGATGAAGTTAAAAGAAACGAAAGAAAAGTTGAATTTTGAGAAAAATAGTTTGAAAATTTTGAAAAATAAACAAGTAAAAGAGAGAGGGGTCCTAGGTTTATAAATAATATGGATCACCCCACCCAACACCCGATAACCGCTTATACACGTGGTGTTATCGCGCGGTCATCATATCCATATCTACCTTTTCCCACCCCGTTAAGGTATTAAACGTGGAATGGTCTCATTTTACTTATCGCATGCTATTACCCGCCCCAATCCTTGCATGCTATTACCCGCCCCAATCCTATCAGTCCCGGAGGCATTTGGGACTACTAATCCTAAAGGGAAGGAGTATGAGGTTTTATAGTTTTAAAAGGACAAAATTCTAAGGCGACAATCAAAACACATAGAGAAAATATGGGAAAAGAACTCACACAAATAAGGCTCAAATAGACCTCCTTAGATCAAAGAAAGCATATAGTTTAGCATGTCTTGCACGTATTGATTAGGGTCTGATTAAACTTAAAAGTTAAAGCATGCTGATTTATCACATATTTTCAGCTAAAAAGTTGGAAGTAGACCTGCCCGCTGGTTGTAATTAATAAAGACTGGTGCAGTTTAACTTTCACCCTAAGGCTTGCCTAAGTGCTAGACAAAAACCTATAGGCATGATATCTACCGATTTCAGAAACAAAGAGGTAAGCTGATTACGGATTAATATAGGAAAAGTTTGCTAGTTTTAACAGAAGGTGTACAAGTTCTACAATTGATAATGCATTACTACTGACAGTTTAAACTTACAAACGAGCGAGGCGATTCAAATTTGATTAGAACCCTATAGGCATGCTTTCTACGTGTTTGTTGACTTTAAACACTGTTATAGACATAGAGAAGTACAGCAATCCTTCAACATGATATCTAGGTGTTGCATTGTTTTATTACGAGCATGATATCTGATTACACTGGTTATTAGGGCCTAGAAACAAGTTTGCCTAATGGGAGATGAGTATGCAAGAATCAGAAAGTACCTATAGGCATACTATCCGCATGCATGTGCATCCTATAGACATGGTATCTATATGAACGCAGAAATTCCTATGGACAAGTTATCTACATGATATGAAAAATTCTTAAGTAAACTATAGGCAGGATATCTATATGAATGCACAAATTCAAAAGACCTATAGGCAGGTTATCTATATGATATGCAGAAATCATAAACCTATAGGCATGATATATACCATTTGCATATAGTTATTCCCTCCCTTTTTCACTAGCCATCCCCAATAGTTCATTACAAGTTATTACAGCCTAGAATAAATATAAGAAAGAAAAAAAAATACATCAGAAATTAAAAGTACAACCAAGGGGAGCCTAATTCAGGCTCTTTGCCTCAAACATGAGATGAACCAACTCCAGGAGATCATGATCCAAAGCCTTTCTCTCATTTGGATGTGTCAGAGTTCCCTAAGAGCCTCATGTGGACTCCGGGTTGTACCCACACCCAAATGCATAACCAATTAAGACATAGTGTAGTGTGGAAGGGCCAGTCCTCAAGTGTCCAAGCTCAGAGGGAACTCAACGTCCCAAGGCAAGGCTCACAAGAGAGGGGCAGAACTTAGAAGCTAAGATAGAGTGTGAGTGCAGAAGTGAAACTCTGAAAGGGGAGAGGGAAAAGGGAATTACTTAAAATCATAACACATAAGGGTATAAGGTAGTGGGGAATTTGCAAGAACACAAGGAGAGCAGGTTGATGGACATACCCAGCAATGGGATATGCTGGCACATCCTCTAGCCTCTTTAGACGTTAAGGTTCAAAACTCGGTTCATGGACAACAACTCCTGTTGCCATGCCCTAAGTCACCACTCTCAAACACATAGGGGTAATGGGATAGGGAGCAAAGATTCACAATAGAAACAGGCAGTAGAACATATGCATACTAAATTAAATATTGAACTCTACACAGATAGAAAAGTAGACATAGATATAGAGACTGTAAGTAAATACATTGGGGTGATGCTGAAACTAAAATTAGGACATACCAGTTTCAAGGAAACAAATAGAAAAAGTGTAGTCTTGTAAAATCCAAAGTGCAAACAGGAAGACAGAATACTTTAAGTGTGAGAGATTGTGAAATTGTGAAGTCTGAAGTGTGTTAATCGTGTTAAGTGTGAAAGAAAAGTAGTGTATTTATAGTGCAGAAAGTAGGCAGAAATAAGGTAAGAAAATAATTTGAAAACTGATTGTCAGTCAATTACACAAGGCTTCCCTTAATTAAGGGATTCTGATCCAAATGATAAAACCAATTAAGGAAAGAAATTAATCAAACACTTTGTGCAAAGTAGTAAATTAGGGGCAAATACATAAAGGTTATTTAAGGACAAGGACTTTGAAATACACGGTTGTAAAATTAAAGGAAAGAAAATAAATTAACAGCCAAGAAATCAGAGGTCAAAGATTTGTTATGAATTAACCAAGTCAGAAAGATAGAAAAGGTTTTAACTTAAGGAAAATCAGCAAACAATCAATTAGACCTGTTTAAAAGGAATTCTGAATCAATCACTAGTTTGAAAACCTTTTTGAAGAAGGATTCATCACATATAAAGCATACACGCACGTTAAACATAAAAGAAACTTGTCGAGCCATAGTAAAATTAGTAGAAACTCTAGTGTACGAGAGTTTTAGCAAAAAGTTCAGCATTGTATAAAACGATGCCCAAACTCAATTCAGAGACTCAAATTCAGTCTGAAAGAGTTAAGGGTTCTAAAAAAAATAAACCCTAGTTCACATAATCAAACCTCGGCAGAATCCCCAAATTCTAGGGTTCCCACCTTGAATCCAATACAGAGATGAGGAGGCAAGTAGTTGAAACTAGCTCAGGTGTTTCTTTTAGAAACTCATGAGAAAACATGCAAACCAGTAGAAGGTTTCAAAACAAACCAGAGTGAAGAAACTAGTTCGGAGCATAATGATAAATGATTAACAAGAACGGTAGAAGAAAACTATGCTTAAGCAGATCTTTTAGAAGAAACTTTAAACAAGGTAAAATAGTAAGAACACTTAAGAACATGGTAGAAGAATATAGTAGGCGAAGCATATCAGAACATAGTGGAAGAAAATAGCAGAACATAGCATAGAAAACACAGTAGAAGAAAGAACGGAATATAGAAAGCACAGTAGAAGAACATGCGTGGTAAAAAAAGAACATAAGAACACAGTAGAGACAAATACACATAAAAGAAAAGGGAGAGAAAGTCATATAACCACTTTAAGCATTTTCAGAATACCCTAAATCGAAAAGAAACGATTTTGAAAGTAATTTAGAAAGAAAAATTAGGGAAATCGTTTGAAAACTCAAGTAGCGCATGGATACACAATAGATCTAAAAAAATCGAAGAAAACCCCGAAGAGTTAAGGTTTCAGAAGAACCCTAGAAAAATAAGAAAGGCCTTGAAAGGTCACCGATCTGAGTCGGAGAAGGTCGGAATCAGACCCAAGCACTATAGTACGTCGGAGCAAGGCCGGAGATGGCCAGAAAACCTTGAATCGATAGAGGTCTGGATAAAAAACCTTCGAGGTCAGACCTCGAATTTTCAGGTATCAAGTGTGTAAGATCAAAGGGAGGTGAGTTTAAGACTCCCATAGCCTAAGAAGCCATGGATTCCAGTGGGTTTCACGGTGGAGGTGGTAGGAGATGATTAGGGTTCAGAGAATGTTCGTTTGAGAGAGGAGAGTATTTAGAGGTGGGTGACTAGGTGAAAGTGATTAGGGTTAGGGGTGTTGGGGAATTTAAAAAGGAAAGGGGAATTGTGGCCATTGATCAAAATGATCAACGGCCTGGATCAAAAGGGGAGTCGGGCGAGTAAAATTGACGGGTTAGCGATCGGGTAATTTAGGCATTGGGCTGGTCCAATTTGAGATTGAAATTGGGTTAATTGGGGGGTTGATTTGGGCTATAATTGAAATAAAATAGTGCTAGTATTTAAATAGCCACTTTTTTCCTCTTTTATTTTATAAAAATAGTAAAATGATTTCTGAAAACAAATTTAAGGTACTAAATTAATAAATAATACATAACTATTAATTCAAAATACTAGAATCATTTTATAATTATAAGCGCAATTAAATAATAGGCTAAAATTGCAATTATATGCAATTTAGCTTTAAAAATACTAAATAATTTTGTAAAAATATGTAAAAATCACCTTAGCTATATTTGGCATAAATATGAGAATAAAATAAGTTAATCACCAAAAATAATAATTTGAGGAATAATTATTGATTTTTTATACTGCTGAAATAGGCAAATAAATTAATTTAAAAATCTTCTATAATTTAGAAAAAATACTAAAACAATTGGAAACACTTATATATGGATACATATGCTATTTTGAAAGGTATTTTGCATATAAAAATATACAGAAAGAAATTGGGTATCAACATCCACGTGTGCCATAATCACAACAATACAATAAGCCAAATCATCATCAAAGACTTACGCTCATAATTTATCAACAAATGGCTCAAGGACATGATAATCATAAGATGCGAGTATACCATATAAAGCATGACTACAGCTAAATCAATTTGTAACAATTAAGTTCATGTAGTCATAGAGTGATTAAGTATGTCTCATATAAGGCATATCGTCAAATTAAGGCATATTAATAGTCTAAGGTCTAGTCTGGTCATAAATCACATATAAACTCTTCACAACTTATCAACGGATATAATCCTTTTGGTATGAATAATTTATCGGTTTAGGCATGGATATTCTTATTTAGATATCTTGTTTGGGCTATGTTGGAATTAAATAATCTAAATAATGTTCATCAAATCCCACTCCTGACTTTAATCATACCCACTAGTAAGCACAATGGATGCTCCTTCATACACAGCGCAGAGAGGCAAGTGATGGGCATTATTCATCATAAGAAAGCAATCATGCAGTGTTCAACCCCCCTTTGTTATTTCTACTACTGGTACGTGACCCCATCGGCAGTTTCTCGTACAACAAAAGAAAAAAAGAGTGTGATTCTTTTATTCCTAAAGAAAAAAATATCTTTCTTGATCAATCCATTTGCAACTGGTTCTTCAAGAATAAGGAAGATCATTTTCAAGATTGAATTTGTTCATTTGGAATCTGGGTTTGTACACGTTTGTCATCTTGTGTACACGTCGTTTTTCACATAATACAATTAAGCAAATAAAGCCAAATCCTAAGGGGTATTTCACACACACAAGGTTATACAAGATACTTGCCTCGAACAAGTCAATTTAATACTTTAAAAATGCCTTTTTTTAAAAAAATCAACTCCATCCTGCTCAAATATAGCTAAAAATGACTCAATAACATAAAATAAAGCTAAATTAATCAATACCAAATAATAAAGTTCCAATATTTACCCAATTATCGAAAGTCAAAGTCAACCCAGGTCACACGCGATCAAAACCTGAGTCAAGGGATAAATTCGGACTATCCATAATAACGAGTCCAAATATGTGATTAGTTTACAAAACCGAGTCCAAATTGACTATCAAATTTCCAATTTTTTTTTTTAAAATATAGTTAAAAACCCATAAATTCCTTCCAAATTCCCTGATTTAGGTGTGAGAAACCATGAGAAATCAAGATATAATATCAAAATCAAGTGAATATCATTTACCTAATAGCTTTGTATGAAAATCCTCTTCAAAAATCGTCCCTCTC
The DNA here is from genome assembly GCA_026770625.1 of Nicotiana glauca. Classification (NCBI taxonomy): domain Eukaryota; kingdom Viridiplantae; phylum Streptophyta; class Magnoliopsida; order Solanales; family Solanaceae; genus Nicotiana; species Nicotiana glauca. The sequence goes on from MU707316.1 coordinate 7,381, forward strand.
CGAGTTTAAGGCTCAAAATATGATAAAATGGGTCGGTCCCAAAACGGCATAAGTTATAACCGTTGTAGATGTTGCATCTACGACTAAGGGTTCACAAATGCGAACCTCACAATTGCGAAATAGGGCTCGCAAAAGTGAAATTGGCCCATGAGCAGCAGACTTCACAATAGCAATAAGGAATCTCGCAATTGCGACCAACTATCGCAAATACGAAGCATCCTTAGCAAATGCGGGCATCGCAATTGCGATACCAGTGTCACGACCCAAAAATTATGATCCGTCGTGATGGAGCATATCGAGGTAATAGGCAATCCCACATTTAACACTTTCAATATTTAACAGAAATAAATTAAGACATTTAAAATAACCGGAGTTTTTCATGAAAATGGGGTAAACCCAAAACATAAGTGCGGAAAATAGCCCGATATCGGGGTGTCACCAAGTCATGAGCATACAAACAACCAGTCTAGACACAGTGTCTACAATATTCTGTGTCAAAATACCAACACATGAAAGAAAAGATAATAAGGAAGGAGAGACAAGGATTGCGAACACCGGCAGCTACCTCGTGAATCTTTGATACTCAACCACACACGAGATCACGTCCATCGTGTACGGAAACACCTGGATCTACACATGAAGTGCAGGGTGTAACGTGAGTATAACCAACTCAGTAAGTAATAATAAGAAGAAGAAGAAGAAATGAAGATGGTGACGAGCTACACAGTTATAGCTTATTTTCAGAAATTTCAGCAAGGAGTAGACATGCTTTCAGATCCTGCAATTTAAGTCAAATCAATGTTATACAGTTTCAAGCTCAAGTAAAAACCCGGATACAAAATCTTCACAAAAATTTCAAAAAAAAATGATAGATAGCAACTAAGTGCAACAACAATTGAAAGCAAGTACAATCTCTAAGGGCAACAGTCACTCAACTTTTTTCAATAGCTCAGTCATTCGTCTCTCAACTCTCAACCCTCAGCACTCACACTCAATAGGTACCTCACTCACCAGGGGTGTATAGACTTCGGAGGGGCTCCTTCAGCCCAAGCACTATATCGGTGCGGCGTATAGCCCGATCCATAATATATAAATAGCCATAATGTTCGTTGCGGTATGCAACCCGATCCATATATATATACATCTCTAGGGCTCGTTGCAGCGTGCAATCCGATCCACATACAAACAGCCCCTCAGGCTCGTTGCGGCATGCAACTTGATCTATATATACACACATAGCTCATAGCTCGGGACTCAGGCCTTATCTCAGCCACCAACCTCTCCAGTCCCTCGGGATCTAAGAAACCATATAAATCAGCCCAAACAGAGATAATAATATATATCAACAAGGAACAACAAGAAATGGAGGTATGATACGCAAGACAAATCATGATTGAGTACAAGACAGCAAATAGCAGTTAATTCAACAAGTACACGATCTCTGCGGGTCCCAACAGTGACATTATATAGCCTAAGCATGATTTCTAACATGGATTTCAGTCCAATTTCTATAAAATTGAGAGAAACATATAGCTAATAACAAATTATTCCACTTTACAGTTCCACGGGACGGACCAAGTCACAATTCCTACTGTGCATGCCCATATGCCCGTCACCTAGCATGTGCGTCACCTCCAAAATAATCACATAGCACAACATCCGAGTTTTTATACCCTCAGAACAAGATTTAAAACTGTTATTTACCTCAATCCGAGCAAAATTCTACTCCAAAACGCCTTTGCCTCACGAGTCGGCCTCTGAATGTCCCGAATCTAACCACAAGTAGTACAATACAATTAATATAAACTAAAGGAATCAATTCAACAAGAAAACTACTAAATTAGAGCGAAAATCCAAAATTGACTTAAACCTGGCCCAGGGCCCACATCTCAAAATCTAACAAAAGTTGCAACACCCGAAAGCCCATTCAGTCACAAGTATAACCATACCAAATTTATCAAAATCCGACACCATTTGGTCATCCAAATCCCCAAAATTCACTCTCTAAATCCCTAGCCCTAAACCCCTAAATTTCACCTCAATAACTCACCAACTAGGTGTAAATCAGTGGGGAAACATCATTATTGAAGATAAATGGGCACAAGGAGCTTACATCAGTAATCACTTCGAAATCCCTCTCAAAATCCTCTAATATCGGAGCTTAAGGTGATGAAAATGGTGAAAAATCTCGAAGTCTCGTATTTATATGTTCTGCCCATGCCTTTCGCACCTGCAGCCTCTCATCCGCACTTGCAGAAACCACTTAAGCCACTGGGCTTGCACCTACAATCCAGATCTTCCAGTTGTAGAGTCGCTTATGTGGTCCTTTGTCCGCTTCTGCGGAAATGCCCAAACTTTCCCTCTTCACATCTGCGGGCTCGTAGATGCTCATCCTTTATCGCACATGTGCCCCAGCCTTTCCTAGCCTTGCCCGCTTCTGCGGCCTTCCTCTTCGCTTCTGCGGGCTCCCACATGTGACGAAACTTCAGCAGGTGCGATTACACCATCTGAGTCCAAACTTCAGCAGTTTTCCAACTTCAAAACATGATCTGATAACCACCCGAAATTAACTCGATGCCCTTGGGACCTCAACCAAATATACCAACCAGTTCCAAAACATCATACAAACTTGGTCGAATCCTCAAATCGCCTCAAACAACATCAAAAATATGAATTACACATGGATTCAAGCATAATGAACTTTGAAATTTCCAAATTCTAAAAACGATGTCAAAACATATCAAATCCCGTCCGATTAATCTCAAATTTTGCACATAAGTCATAAATGATACCACGGACCCATTCAAACTTCCGAAAATCCAAATCCGACCCCGATATTAAAAAGTTCACTCCCGGCCAGACTTTCCAAAATTCCAGCTTTCGGTATTTCAAGCCTAATTCTACTACGGACCTCTACAACACAATCCAAATGCGCTCGTAAGTCCAAAATCACCTAATGGAGCTAACGGAACCATCAAAATTCAAATCCGAGGTCGTTTACACATAAGTCAACATTCAGTCAACTTTTCCAACTTAATCTTTCAAATAAGAGACTAAGTGTCTCAATTCATTCTGAAAACACTCTGGACTCGAACCAGCTAACTCGATACATCATAATATAGCTGTAGAACACAAACGAAGCAAAAAATAGGGGAATGCGGCTACAACTCTCAAAACAACCAGTTGGGTCGTTACATCCTCCCCCTCTTAAATAAACGTTCATCCTCGAACAGGTCTAGAAACATACCTGGAGTCCCAAATAGGTGTGGCTATATGCCCCGCATCTCCCGCTCGTTCTCCCGAGTAGCCTCCTCCACGGCTAACCTCTTCACTGCACCTTCACTGAAACAGTATCCTTTGACCTCTACTTTCGAAACGGACGCTCCAAATTAGCCACCGTCCCCACATCATAGGTTAAATCACCAGCCAACTGAACCGTGCTGAAATCTGAAACATGAGACGGATCACTAATATACTTCCGAAGTATAGAAACATGAAATATTAGATGTACACTCGACAAGCTAGGTGGCAAGGCAAGCTCGTACTTCACCTCCCCAATCCTCCGAAGAACCTTAAAAGGCCCAATGAGCCGAGGGCTCGACTTGCCCTTCTTCCCGAACCTCATAACATCCTTCATGGGTGAAACCTTCAGCAGGACTTCTCCCCAACCACGGACCTTCCTGTCAGCATAACTCTTCTGCCTCAACTGCATCGTGAGAAGCCTCTCTTGAATCAATTTAACCTTGTCTGAAGCATCCTGAACCAAGTCCGTACCAAATAGCCTAGCCTCGTCTGGCTCAAACCAAACCACCGAAGATCTACACCAGCTCTCATATAAAGCCTCAAAATGGAGGCACATTAATACTCACTTATATCTGTTGTTGTAAGCAAACTCCGCAAGTGGAAGATTCTGGCCCCTTGAACCACCAAAATCAATGACACAAGCGCGTAGCATGTCCTCCGATATCTGGATAGTGCGCTCGAACTTCTTCGTCCGTCTGAGGGTGAAATGTTGTGCTCAACTAAACTTGAGTACCCAACTCTCGCTGCACGGCTCTCCAAAACTGCGATGTAAACTGCGTGCCTCTATCTGAAATGATAGAAACTGTCACACCGTGAAGGCGAACAATCTCTCGGATGTAAATCTCAGCCAACCGATATGAATAATAAGTAGTACTCACAGGAATGAAGTGCGCGGACTTGGTCAGTTGATCCACAATCACCCAAATAGCATCAAACTTCCTCGAAGTCCATGGGAGCCTAACTACGAAATCCATGATGATCCGCTCCCACTTCCACTCTGGAATCTCTATCTGCTAAAGCAATCCACCCAGTCTCTAATGCTCATATTTTAACTACTGACAGTTGAGACACCAAGCTACAAACCCAACTATATCCTTCTTCATTCTCCTCCACCAATAGTGCTGCCTTAGGTCCTGGTACATCTTTGCGGCACCCGGATGGATGGAATACTATGAGCTGTGGGCCTCTTCAAGAATTAACTCCGGTAGTCTATCTACATTGGTCACACATATCCGGCTCTACATCCTCAACACCTCTTCATCTCCAATAGTCACATCTCTAGCATCATTGTGCTGAACCTTCTCCTTGAGGACAAGCAAATAAGGATCATCATACTAGCGCTCTCTGATGCGATCAAATAAGGAAGACCAAGAAATCACACGAGCTAGAACCCGACTGGGCTCTGAAATATCCAATCTCACAAACTGGTTGGCCAAAGCCTGAACATCAAATGCAAGAGGTCTCTCCCCAACAGGAATAAATGTATGACTTCCCATACTCACTACCCTCCTACTTAAGGCACCAACCACCACATTGTCCTTTATCGGAAGATACAAAATAGTAATATCATAGTCCTTTAGCAGCTCCAACCATCTCTGCTGCCTTAAATTGAGATCCTTCTATTTGAACAAGTGCTGGAGGCTACAATGATCAGTAAATACCCCACAAGACACACCATAGAAATAGTGCCTCCAAATATTCAACGCATGAACAATGGCAGCCAACTCCAAATTATGAACAAGGTTGTTCTTCTCATGGGGATTTAACTGACGCGAAGCATAAGAAATCACTCTACCCCCCCCCCCCCCCCCCAA
>MU707316.1:15374-122057 GCA_026770625.1 Nicotiana glauca
TTTTCCTTATAAGGGATTCAATATCAGCATATTTCCACCATGTGTGCGGCATGGTGTCCGATCACGACCCGATCGGCTAGGTCACCTCATTGGAGGCATTACTCGATTCTCATTTGTCAAAACCTTCAAATCCTTATCCCATACATATCATAACAATTTCTGGGCACTCATGGCCACCATCATCACATCATTGTCCTTTTTCAATACTAGTTTATAAGTTGTGATCATAGACACGTATATCAAGGATATTTCAANNNNAATCAATTAACTTTGCAATCAATCAATACACTAACCAATTCAACTCTTACCACACGTTCGTAAGCACCAACGGAGCTCGATTTCTAATAAAAGGGGGTTTTAGCCATACATACCTCAATAGAGTTGTCCCTTACTCTTTTACAAATTTTCGGAACTCTTAGTGCTTCAATCTCTTGGGCAAGAAATTTCAGATTAAAATTGAGAATTTGAGACGAACTGAAGTTCTAGCTTGGTTCGAGCATATCATCAAACACTAAAGGTGCGCTATGACCTTAGGCCCCTTTTAGTGAGGAATTTCTATCATTTTATACCCCAAATTGCCTCTTTTTAATTTTACTACTTTCCAATACTCTATGGTGGCATGCATGCAAGAGATTCATTCTCATACCCATGAATTACTTCCCTAATGACCCCATATAGCTAAGTATACAAATATAAGCTGAGGTGATGGAGCCTTACCTCTTGGGATGAAGATTCAGGAGTCTTCACTTGATTTTCTTCAATGATTTAGCCCAATCTTATGAGATAATTTGATGGGAGATTTTCCCTCTCTAAGAAACCCCTTCCTCTCTCTAGAATTGCTCAGATGAATGCTCAAAATGAGCTAGAACATCGGTTATATCGATATAGAAGTCGGGTTAAAAATTAGAAAATTGGAGCCCCGAGTTAACTATGCGGTCGCATCTGCGACCGCAGAATTAACATGTGGTCCGCATAATGGACCACAGAATGCTCCCAAAAAACTAAACATTCTGACTCGGTCTGCGGTAAGAATGCGGTCTGCATTCATGTTCTGCGGTCGCAAAGTGCACCGCAGAACTGACCTTCACAAATTCAAAGGAAAATATACGACGACTATGCGGTCCGCATTTTGATTATGCGACCGCATTTCGACCGCATAACTGACTTCAATTATAACCAACATTCTGCCTCACTCTGCGGGAGATATGCGGTCGGCATTTCAATTATGCGACCGCATTTTGGACCGCATTTCTTGCATTTTTCTGGAAACTTATTCTTGACTTTTTAATACATTATTCAATCCAAAAAGGTCCGCGCCGCGGCGAGAAGCATATTTACTAATTTCTAACACACAATCCTAACTTTGCCCCAAGGGATCCGGGTTTTTGAGTAGGGATTTCAGGGGCCTTACAGCAGCTACATGAACAGATGAAGCTAAAGATCACGGGGCATATCTAGATAATAAGAAAAATACGATGATAGATATGAATAGGTGGAACTAGGGTCAAATAATACAGAAGCATCTCGGTGACATACTGAGACAATACATGTGATCATTGTGTCTGAAGCAATAGCATCTGGACTAGAAGGAAGTGCATAGAAACAATCCTGACTGCCACTTGATCGGCCTCCACCTCTAGGGCGACCCCTAGTTGACTGAACTCTACCCCGAGCTGGTCGGACAAGTGGTGAAATAACTGGTGCTGAAGTCGTAGGGTGGCTCCTTGATTGAGCTGGACCTCCCACTAGGCGGGGACACTGCCTCTCAATATGACCAAACTCTTGACACTCAGAGCAATTCCCCGGCACTGGTGGTAGGGACTGAAGGGAGCCCCGAGCCCCGGGATAATTGGTAGAAGGACCTGGAATGGATAAGCCCTGAAGCGATGGAGCACGGGACGAAATCTGAGCTGGAAGGGCATTGAGAGATGAGTGACCCTGCAGAGAACTGTAAGAACCATGGCCAGATGATGCACCATGGTGAATTGGACGAGCCGTCTGAGCATGCCTATAGGGACGACCCATGCCGTGGTGGAACTGCCTTCCAGAAGTAACACTACCAAAACTACCTAATCCACGAGACCTCTTAGCCTCCCTCTCAACCCGCTCATGGCGGCGGACCAACTATATATCTCGAGCAATGTTAACAACCTCATCAAAAGTGGCACAAAACACCCTTTCTCTCGTTATAAGCACCCGCAGCTAAAATGTGAGGCCATCAATGAACCTCCTGATCCACTCCCTATCAGTGGGAACTAACCAAACCACATTACAGGCTAACTCAGAAAACCTCATCTCATACTGCATTACAGTCATATCATCCTGACGCAACTGCTCAAGCTGACTGCGCAGATCCTCTCTACAAGACTGGATCACATACTTCTCCAAGAAGAGAAAAGAGAACTCCTGACATGTAAGTGGTGTTTCACCGACCAGCCTACGCCTTTCATAAGCCTCCTACCAGGTGAAGGCAGCTCTGGTGAACTGGAAAAAGTAGTAAAGGAGACCCCATTGGTCTCAGAATACCTGTTATACGGAGGATCCTCTGATATCTGACCAAGAAAACCTAGGCATCCTCTTACTCTGACCTGCTGAAAGATGGAGGCTAAAGTCTACCAAACCTCTCTAGTCTCTGTTGCTCATCATCAGACATAGCAGGAAGCATATGGGCCTGAGCAGCTACCACCAGCTGGGCTGGTAGTACCGCCGATATCTAGAGTCCCTGCATCACCTGCTCTGGTGTGCTGGCGATGGGAGTCTGAGTACCTCCATCGATCTGAGAAGTGGCTGTTGCGGTCGGAGCAGAGACCGGCTGAGCAAGATTGGTGCATACGGTCAAAATCTGAGCTAAGGCCTCTTAAAGGACTGGAATCACAATAGACACACCTGGTGCCTGACTTGGTCCTACTGGGGCATCCACAACTTGGACCTGATCCTGAACTGGGGCAATTGGTGGATCCGCATGTGCTGCCCTAGCTGCTATGCAAATTGCACCTTTGCCCCTACCATGGCCTCTACCGCGACCTTGGCTTCTCGCGGCCTTAATTGGTGGTACTGGTGGTTGTCTGTCCTGCCTAGTAGCACGTGTCCTCACCATCTGTGAGAGAATAGAATAACAAAAGTTTAGTTACTAGAATCAACATATTCGAACGACAAGAATTTAAATGTGAAGTTTCCTAAGGGTTCGAAAGCCTCTCAAAGATAAGTACAGACGTCTTTGTACCGATCCGCAAGAATCTACTAAACTTATTCATGAATTGTGAGACCTATCGACATTTCTGAAACACTTTCAATATTTAACAGGAATGAATTAAGACATTTAAAATAACCAGAGTTTTTCATGGAAAAGCGGTAAACTCGAAACGTAAGTACGGAAAATAGCCCGACATCGGGGTGTCCCTATGTCATGAGCATCTAAACAACCAGTCCAGAAACAATGCCTATAAGAGTCTGTGTCAAAATACCAATACAGGAAAGAAAAGATAACAAGGAAGGAGAGACAAGGACTGCGAACGCCTGCAGCTACCTCTTGAAGATTCAATACTCAAATACGCACGAGATCAACGTTCTACCGTGTCCTGAAACACCTGGATCTGCATATGAAGTGCAGGGTATAGCATGAGTGCAACCAACTCAGTAATTAACAATAATAAATAAGAAATTGAAGATAGTGACGAGGTACACAGTTATAGCTCATTTTCAGTAATTTCAGCAAGGAGTAGATATGCTTTCAAATCCGGCAATTTGAGTCAAATCAGTGTTATACTTCAAGTTGAAGTAAAAATTTGGATTGAAAATCTTCCCGAAAATTTCAAAAAAATAATAGATAACAACTAAATGCAAAATGAAAGCAAGTACGGCCTCTCAGGGCAACAGTCACTCAACTCTTCTCAACAGCTCAATCACTCGGCTCTCAGCCCTCAGCACTGACACTCAATAGGTACCTACGGTTACTAGGGTGTACAGACTCTAGAGGGGCTCCTTCAGCCCAAGTGCTACATCGTCGCGCCGTGCAGCCTGATCCATAATATATAAATAGCCATAAGGCTCGTTGCAGCATGACCCGATCCATATATATATACAACCCTAAGGCTCATTGCGGAGTGCAACCCGATCGATATACATACAGCCCCCCAGGCTCGTTGCGGCGTGCAACCTGATCTATATATACACACATAGCTCACAGCTCGGAACTTAGGCCCTATCTCAGTCACCAACCTCTCTAGTCCCTCGAGCTCTACGAAATCATATAAATCAGCCCAAACAGAGATAATAACATGTATCAGCTAGGAACAAGAAGAAATGGAGGTATGATATGCAAAAAAAATCATGACTGAGCACAAGACAGTAAATAACAGTTAATTCAACAAGTACACGACCTTTGTCGGTCCCAACAGTGACATCATAGAGCCTAAGCATGATTTTTAACATGGATTTCTGTGTAGTTTCTGTAACACTAAGAGAAATATATAGCTAATAACAAGTGATTCCACTTTATAGTTCCACGGAACGGACCAAGTCACAATTCTCACAGTGCGCGCCCATACGCTCGTCCTAGCATGTGCGTCACCTCCAAAATAATCACATAGCACAACATCCGGGGTTTCATACCCTCCGGACCAGATTTAAAACTGTTACTTACCTCAATCCGAGCAAAACGCTTCTCCTAAATGCCTTTGCCTTGTGAGTCGGCCTCCGAATGTCCCAAATCTAGCCACAAGTAGTACAATACAATTAATATAGGATAAATGCATCAATTTCACAAGAAAACTACTAATTAGAGTCCAAATCCAAAATCGGCTTAAACCCGGCCCCTAGGCCCACGTTCCCAAAAGCCCATTCACTCACGAGTCCAACCATATCAAATTTACCAAAATCTGACATCATTTGGTCATCCAAATTCCAAAATTCACTCTCTAAATCCCTAGCCCTAAACCCCCAAATTTCACCTCAAGAACTCACAAACTAGGTGTAAAATCGGTGGGGAAACATCATTATTGAAGATAAATGGGCACAAGGAACTTACCTCGGTATTCACTTCGAAATACCTCTCAAAATCCTCCAAAATCTGAGCTTAAGGTGATGAAAATGGTGAAAATCTCGAAGTCCAGTATTTATATGTTCTGCCCAAGCCTTTCGCACCTGCGGCCTCTCATCCGCACCTGCGGAAACCACTTAAGCCACTGGGCTCGCACCTGTGCTCCAGGTCTCGCACCTGCAGAGTCGCTTCTGCAGCCCTTTGTTCGCTTCTACGAAAATGCCCAAACTTTCCCCTGTCGCATCTGCGGGCTCGCAAATGCGCATCCTTTCTCGCACCTGCGTCCCCTGCCCTTCTTGGCCTTGCCCGCTTCTGTGGCCTTTCTCTTCGCTTCAGTGGGCTCGCACCTGCGATGAAACTTCCGTAAGTGAGATTACACCAGCAGAGTCCAAACTCCAGCAGTCTTCCAACTTCAAAATTTGATCCGATAACCACCCGAAATCAACCTAATGCCCTCGGGACCTCAACCAAATATACCAACAAGTCTCAAAACATCATACGAACATAGTAGAATCCTCAAATCACCTCAAACAACATAAAAAATACGAATTTCACACGGATTCAAGCTTAATGAACTTTGAAATTTTCAAATTCCACAAATGACGTCAAAACATATCAAATCCCGTCCGATTGACCTCAAATTTTGCACACAAGTCATGAATGACACCACAGACCTATTCCAACTTCTAGAAATTCAAATCTGATTCCAATATCAAAAAGTCCACTCCTGATCAATCTTTCTAAAATCCCAACATTCGGCATTTCACGCCTAATTCTACTACGGACCTCTAAAACACAATCCGGATGTGCTCCTAAGTTCAAAATCACCTAACGGAGCTAACGAAACTATCAAAATTCAAAATCTGAGGTCGTTTATACATAAGTCAATATCCGGTCAACTTTTCCTACTTAAGCTTTCAAATAAGAGACTAAGTGTCTCAGTTCATTCTGAAATCATTCTGAACCCAAACCAACTAACTCGATATGTAATAATACAGCTGTAGAACACAAAAAAAGCAAAAAATGGGGGGATGGGACTGCAACTCTCGAAACGACCGGTAAGGTTGTTACGACCAGCTTGGGAAATGCGAAGCTGCCCTTTTGAGCAACACATCACAAATGTGATCAATTGTGCAAATTTGGACTTTGCAAATGCCAACAGGCCTTTGCAATTGCGAGGCCTGGAGTACCAGAAAACTGAAGTTCCTCCCAAACTCATTTGAAAACAATCTGAAACTCACCCGAGCCCCTCTGGCCCCACACCAGACATCCACAGAAGTAAATAAACCTCATACAAACTCGCTCGCAAGCTCGAAACAACAAAATAATATACAAAACTACGAATCGAATACCAAAACGCATCTTGCAAGCTTTAAAATTCAAGAACTTCAATATTCACTACAAGCGTCTGATTCCTACCAACCAAGGTAGATCAAGCGTGACATATTTCGTATTCTTTAATATTGACCGCAAAATAGAATGCAAATTACATCAAGGGTTTGGATTGTTACAAATATAGGAGAAAAAATAAGTTATCCACTACGATATTTGAGAAATAGTTTCATGTCCTGCTCCTTAGCTAATATCTAATGATTATCTATAATTTTTATTTGGAAGGTTTAAATTTTACGATTATTTGCACATAATCCAAATAAGAAGCTACAATTTGATATGATTTATGTTCATTTGAATACTAATACTAGTAATCTATTAAAGAGAAATAATGCATACCAAAAATTTCTCCGTTACCAGGGCTTTGAAACACATTCCTTTATCTGCTCCATTTGATACATATTAGATTCTGGAGATATGAATTCTGCTATAAATCTGCTTGAACCACATACTTCTTATCTTCTCCATTTGAAAAAGTTCATAAATATGGATATGCCACATTTTTGGCAAATTATTTAATGTTCCCACAAGTCATTTATCCATATACAATGCCCACACACCGTGTCAAGTTTTATAAAGGCACTTCTATAAACTAATAATTGTAGGGTGCAAGTGGTGAGAGATAAATAACTAATTAGCAAAGGCTTATGAGTTGTTTTACTTCCTTCTGTATGTATAAATTATTTTTCTGAAATTTCATTTACCAAAAAATTAACAATAAAATAATTATTTCCTCATAACAGACAATGAGCATAGTTACAAATGTGATATTTCTTGTACACTAGAAGTACTTGTATTTAAATACAAGACGAGGCGAACCATATAATTCAACGAGGAAAAATCCAAAGCTTAAGAAAATTCATCAATAATAAATGTTTCCACTAGTTGTAAAAGTAAATTGAAAACCGAGAACTTATTATATATAGCTAGACTATATCTTTTTTTATAAATAAGAAAGTAGGAATAACGGCAATTGAAACAAAACAAATTCCATTGCTTAAATTATAGGAAATTTTACACTCTATCGAAAACCTTAGTACCTTATTTATATTAAATAAATATCTTTTTAAAATATTACATCCTATAAATACCTTTTATCCTTTATAGCAAAAATTCCAATTATAGTTATATCCTACATTTAAGGCACCATATATGCTAAATAATATTTTTCTCTCTCCTGTTTTCTATTTTATCTCACAAAATCACGTATAACTCCTCTAAACACGTTCTTTCTCTCTCCTTTGCATACACTTTACTCTCTTCTCTCACATACCCACGTTCTTAAATGCAGTGTAAGTGTTCTTCAACTCTAAACACAAGCGCAAAATCAGAATTCACTCTTTCTCCTCCATTATCAATCCTACTTCAGAATTTCATACGAAATCACAGAGTTTCTCCCAAAAATTATACGCATTGTAAGTTTTCTTCTTTGATTTTGATACCATTATTTTGTTTCTATAATTTTTATACCGATTTTTTCATAAATTTCTGAAATAATAACCATTTATATTTTTCTATACCCAACAGAGTAACCAGAAACTAGAAGCTTTGATTTTACTCTCCAATGGCGGATTCAATGTCACCCAACAGAGTAACCAGAGGTATACCCACCAAAATTCTTAATTTTGATGGGCCCTCTTTCTCGTTGCAAATAACCCAAGCGGAGACAGATTTTGCAGGTTTATCGGCATCTACAGTTGTTGAGAGAAGAACTAAATTACACAATGACAAGTTGAAAGAAGTCCAATTAGAGAAATCTTCAAAAGAAACAAAAAATCCAGTTGCTTCAAAGAGGAAAAAACCTACGAATGATACACGACACCAAAAGGTAATTGCTATTTGTATCAATATACATTCAAAGAAACTTATATGTGTTCATAATTTTTCAATCGGTTTTGCATGTATGATATTGTATTCATATGTATTTGGTTGTATTTTTCCTCTATTTGGTAGATTGTATTCTTTTTTTTAAGTATGTATATGTATTTGTATGTATTTTTGTAGTTTCCAAATATGCAATTTTAATATCAGTTTTACTTGTATTCATATGTATTCATGAGTATTTCAGTTTTACTTGTATTCATATGTATTCATGTATATTCAGCTTTGGTTATTCAGCAACTGTTCAATTTTCCAGTAAGTTTTTAAATCTATTCATATGCATTCATCTTACTTATTTTTTATGTCATGTGTGTGGTATCTAGTTTTTTAATATATATTTAGCCTTGTCACTGTATTTAGTCTTCTGTAAGTGTTTGTAGTTGTATTGATATGTATTCAATAACTGATTTAATATGCAATATGCAATGTATTCAACTCCATTAACATGTATTTATTATTGTTAATTGCAGGGAATTAATTTGTTTGTGAAACACCAGCCAAAATTTGCACCCCATATTAGTGTTTATACTAATACTGATATAGTCTCCCAGCTAGAACAGAACCTTACTCCTGTTCAGTACCAACAATTTCGCAATACATGCTTTGGCTCATTTCTTCAAATGAAGCACTGTGAAGTTCAGCATCAACTCTTCAGATGCTTCATGGCTCTCCAGTTAGAAGGCACTCCTAACAATGTATTTGCTGTACACGTCAATGGTACTGAATTACATTTCACATTAAGGGATTTTGCGCTTGTGTCTGGCCTCAAATGTGTTGATAATGATGAAGATTTTGAGTTTAGTGAAACGCTTCCTAATCGGCTTATTGAGGCTTACTTTGGTGGTGCTAATCTTGTCAAGAAAAAAGATCTGATGAAATGCTTCGATGACAAGAAATGGGGTCCCGACAATGATGGTGATGCCTTGAAGATATCATTGTTGTATTTCATACACACCTTTATTTTTTCATCCGAGAAGAATAGTACAACTATACCAAGGCTACATTTTGATTTAGTAGAGAGTGGGCGTTATTCTAAATATCATTGGGGTGTAAAAGCATTTGAGATGTTGGCAAAATCGATTAGCAAGAAGATGGATGATGTGAAGAAGTATTACAGGATAGCTGGGATGCCCCTAGATATACAAGTGTGGTTTTATGAGTGTTGTTCTTCTTTTGATTCCAAAATTGCACTCCGAGTTGATGACGTGGTCCCAAGAATACTCAATTGGAGAACCATCGAAAATCAGCCAACCTTTGCTTATCTGATGAATGGCATGTTCAATGACACCGGAAACATGGTAATATACGAATTGTATAACTGCCACTTTAGATTTTATTAATAATTAATAGGAATATGTTTGCATATAGAAGTATGTAGTTGCATTAATATACATTGTTGATAATACCTGCTGTAGTAACTGCATTCAGTTGCAAATATACATACAGATGTTAATATACATACATATGTTGATGTATACAGATGTATACTTGTATATAGATTCAATATACATGTATACAAATGCATATGGACTAATAATTATCTGCATAAACTTGTATACAAATCCATAAAGATTCTGTATACAGTTGAATACATCTACTGCATACAATACTATTCATATTCATGCAGCAATATACAGCTATTGTAGACTTGATTATTAATTCTTCATATATATTCATATTCATTCCAAATCATCAACTCTGCCTTATCTTCAATATAAATATCATTTTGTATTCGACATCTGCATCTGGAAGTTTTTAGTTAGACTTTTATTATATTTCTTTTTTCAGATTGTTTTCAAGGACATCAGTCCAAGCGATATAGAGTTTGCCGTTCTTCAGATTCCTCCTATAGCCGCCGATGTTGAGAAGAGACCTACTCCAACTCATTCACCCAAATTGGGAGAGGATTCGGATGACTTTTCTCCTACACCCGATCTTTTATGTAAGAAGAAACGTGTTCCAACTGTTAGTCCATCTTCATCACCGCCCCATAAACTGCGCAAGGAACACGAAAGGCACCATAATGAAACAGAAAATCAGCCCAATATTCCTCCTGTATGTGCTTCCGAAATTGGACATAAAGTTTTGCATGACAATCAGCTGCCAGAAGGAAAAAAGGACGAACTATCTTCCTTAAGGAAAGACCTGAATGCATTCAAAGAATACGTTAGTATTTAACTTGAATTCATTCAAAGAATTCATTCATATATTTTTGGCGCAATCTTCTAACTGTTTTTGTATTATTAAGGTTGTGGGAGAGTTCAAGTCTCTAAGAACATTGATCAATGATAACTTCAAGAAGCTTTCAGACCATCTTCAACAAAATAAGCAAATTGAACCCATCGGGATAAGTGATGATGGCATTGACACAGATGTCGGACATAATGTTGAGGTTTGTAAATCTTAACATATAGAGCATCTGTATTTTGCTGTATTCATATCTGTGTTAAACTTAATATGTAAATGCAATTAACTGCTGTATTGACATTTTTTCAGCTGTATGTAGATGTATTTAGTTTAACTGTATTCATATTTTTTGTTAACCTTAATATGTAAATGTAATAAAATATTGTATTTAAATATATTTTAGCTGTATTTAAATGTATTCAAATTCGTAAATGCAATTAAATTTTGTATGTAAATCAATAAAATGCTGTATTTAAATGTATTTCAGCTATATTCAAATGTATTCAAAGTCGTAAATTCAATTAAATGTTGTGTGTAAATGCAATAAAATATTATATTTAAATGTATTTCACCTGTATTTAAATGTATTCAGTTTTGTAAATCTTAACATATTGAGCATATGTATTTACCTGCTGTATTTAATTGTATTTTAGTTGTATTTAAATGTATTTAGATTCGTTAAATCTTGTAATGTGTTCTACCTAATTATATGTATTTAAAGGTATTATAACAATAAGTTACTGCACTAACAACGATACATACACCTACCAGAAAAATGCATCAGAGGTACCGTCCAACATACCATCTACATGTCAAGAGGGTGTCTCTACAAAATTTTATGTGTCTCAATTTGAACTGGACGACAAGTATCTTCCCAGTCAAATTTTAGAAACTAGAATTGTGATTCACTCTAGTGGGAAAAAAGCCGAATCCACACCAATACAATTTCATAGGAATCGGCGACCAAGTAGATGGAACTCTTCTCCTTATGAGTCTAACTTCGACTCAGGATGTAAGTGATTTTACAAACTTAAGATTGAGCGTTCATCGTGGTTTTGTCATTTAAAAAGTTCCTATATTCAATTTACAACAGGTACCTTGTAAAGTTGGCCCCCATTTTTTTAGAAAAGACACCCATTTGAGGATGATTCAATAACGGGGCCACATCCTATGTTAATCATTCAAGAATATGACAAATGGGTTCGTGATGGTCTTCTAGCTAGATATGATCATAAGTGAGTTTCCCCCCGGTCATTTTATTAAGTTTTTATATTTTTAAAAATGTATATAATGATTTTTATACCATACTTGCAGAAGTAATTTGGAAGACCATTACAAGAAGAACAAATCAATACTTCACATACCATTGGATTTTGGAGTTGATACAGTTAATTCCAAAAATTGGTTTTACAATCTATCAATTGACGGGAAGCTATGGGATGACAACGTAAGTTTTTCCACAAATTGACAAATTTTCCTAGAATAACAACATGTTGTTTCATTCAAATGTATTCTTTTGTTTTTTCTCAGCTTTATTCAGTTGTATTGTGGTATATTTAACTGTATTCTGATTTTATCATTGAACTGTATTAGATTCATATTCATTGGCAGTTGTATTCAATTGATATATTCAGTATTATTCAATATATGTATTCATCTGTATTTAGGTATTTTCAATTAAAGTCAATTGTTTTAATCCTCTGAATTATTTTGTAATCAAGGGCATTTCCATACAGACTTGTTAAAGACCTGTATTCATGTGTATTCATCTAATTTCTGTATGCAGTTGTATTCACCTTCATCTATAGTATACACATTTCAGTTGAATACAACTGCTTTAGTCAGCTGATTTCTATTGCATTTATCTTCAGCTTTATTCAACTTCTAAATTCAGAAGTATTTATAAACATGTGTATTCATCTATAATAGATATGTATTTATTTGTATTCAGCTACATTATTTCTTGGTTTATCTATTAAACTCACACTATCTACTAACCTCTTTTGTGTGTAGCATATGGACGTCATATTCTACTACTTGAGAAAGAAGGGAAGTACAATCAGCATAGGGACTTCAAGTATACAACTGTTGATTGTATATTCAAGACAAGAATCGCTGAAATATACGACAGGTATGAAGATACAGATAGTGATGTTAATGTAGCCAAACAAGAGGACGTGGTATGTGAGTATATGAAGGGCTACAGATTGCATGCTAATGTACCTTGGCATACTGTGGATAATGTCTTGATACCAGTCAACTTGAAGGACAAACTACACTGGGTATTGGCTGTTGTCACATTCAAGGAGAGATGTATCAAAGTGTATGACTCGTACAGATTTGCAGGTCATGATGCCTATGTAGTTTCTGAGATTGATAAGCTTGCTAAGCTTCTACCTCTCTATCTATCAATCAGTGGCTTTTACAGTGATAGCCAAGGCATAGATTGGTCTGCATATCCAACACACATTGACAAGTCACATAACGATCCCTTTGAAGTTTGTTTCATTTCAGATCTGCCTCAACAAAAAGCGGAGCATGTAAGTATGCAATCATCATTCTTGTATGTTGTATACAAATCTAATTGTATGAATTATTTTTAATTGTTTCAATCAATTATTTTTTAGGGATTGTGGAGTGGATGTTGCAGCATATGCAGAGTTTCTGAACACTATTGGGGAGATTCCAAAAACAACATTTGATTCCACTCTACTCCGTCAAAGATATGATGCTCTCCTATGGGACTATGCTATGCTCAATATAGACGCTGATGCCATAAGCGAGAATGAAGCACCTTCAAAGATTGCTAGGCAAATCACTGAGTCGGAGGCAAAGATGCAGATAGTTTTAGAATAGCTTTAGGTTACTTTAGTTTTTGACTGTAGTTTCAGGAAGGATATTGTTTTGAGTAGTTTTGGGTTTAGATGCTACTTAGTTTGAAAAAATTGTCACTTATAGCAACAGAGTTCGTGTATGACAATTGCAACTTTTCAATGACAATTTCACTGGTTTGTTCATAAGTATTCCTGCTTATAAAGCTGTATTTTTTCTTCTTTTTACATGTATTCAATTGTATTCAGCTGCATCCATTCAGATACATATTTAAAGTTCATATAATACATATTAAACAACACAACTTCAAATGTATTAATCAGGTTGTTCTTTGTCAGATATATTCAACTTTACTCAGTTATATTTAGGTTTTGTATTCAGTATTAGCTAGTTGTATTTAGATGTTTAATTCAAATGTATTCAATGGTATTTTGATGTATGTATTTTACAAAAAATACTACTGAACCGTATTATTTTAAAGAATGCAGTTGTATTCAATTGTATTTAGTATTAGTTAGTTGTATTTAAATGTATTATCAATATGTATTCAGTTGTATTTTGGTGTATTAAATTTGCAAAAAGTGCTACTGACCTGTATTCTTTTAAGAAATACAGTTGTATTTTTTAGTATTGAGTTGTATTCAATTTTATTCAGCTGATGGTATGTTATCTAACATAATACAGTTGTATTTTTTAATATTCAAATATAATCAATTACACTCAACAATATACTTCATATATACTTCAACTACAAGTATTCAGAAAATATTAACGAAAGTCATTTCAAAATATAATACTTGACAAAGAATAATTTATTACAGCTGATAATGTCATCATAACTATTGACAATTGTTTGAACCACCAATACATGTCAGAATACAACTATTTATTACGTGGAGCATTTCTACACGTTCGCTTATTATGTCCTCCCTGCCCACATATGCTACATGAATGTTGATTTTTCGGCAGCAACAACTCACTTAAAGTTTTATCGCGCTTCTTCTTTGGTCTTCCAGGAGGTCTTTTCCATTTAGGTGGTAGTACAACCTCCTCTGCAACATGTTCTGGTATATTCCAGTCATTTTTGTCCGGTAGCGGGTACACTGGAACATCGTATGTCATTACAATTGTACTTGGTTTGTAATAGTTAGAGCAATATTCTTCCGGCATTAGAAACTTGCTCTTCAAAACAGCCCAAGCATGTGGGCATGGCAATTCATCAATTTGGAACCTCCCACATACACATTTTTTGTCTAACAGGCAGACAGTGTAATTCCTCTCACCATCATTAACCGTATGTAAGTATTCAGTTGATGGTACCACCTATATTTAAAAATAGAAATATAAGTTTTAAACACATTAACCTGAATTACCAAATGTATAATGCAGAATTAAGAAGTTACATACAACAGCCCCCTATTGCATATATATGAATACAACATATATTTAGAGCAGCAAAATATCTACTACGAGAAGTGCAGAACTTATCAAAAGTGTGTTGTACTGCCGGCAACAGTATGCTACCAAAAGCAGTAGAATCATACGTATTCAAAATACATATTAAAATTAGATATCATATAGCTAGTAATATTCTGATGCATTCCAATAGTTTTTTCAGCATGTAACTTAGTTATATTCAGTTGTATTCGTATCAGATCTATGGAAAATATACCTTATATGTGCTGGAATATAGTTGTATTCATATATATTAATGCTAGTTCTACTTAAAAATGACTGTATTCAGTTATATTCCGGCCAGTAATTCAGAAATTAACTAAAAATATAGACAGGAATAAGTTCTGCATTTAACTTACAGTCATACGTGTACACATTGTCTCATTGAACTCCAGCATCTCCTGGTATTTTTTTCCCAAGCGTCTTGTATGTCTGTGTAGCTTATTTGTGGTTACTACAATTCCAACATCAAAACATCTTCCTAACTTCTTCGAGGAAGTTGTATATTGGCAATTCCCTTGTTGAAACTAGTGCGGCATTGATTGACTCAGCAATATTTGATGTCATTGCCCATCCCCTGTTAACAGGTGCATACAACCTAGCCCACTTTTCGTAACCAGCTAACTTTAAGTATTCTTTCACCCTAATATCTACCTTCTCCACCTTCTCCATCAGACTGTCAAATTCATCTTGTGTGTATGCTTTTGCCATCGAGAAGTATATCTCGCTTAACTTGGCATGGCTCTTTTTGAATTTCTTATAGACGTTGTTCCATAGATGCCATATACAAGCCAAATGCGGTACATCCGGATACACTCTCGATACAGATTTAATGATGCTCTCATTTCTATATGAAACAATGCACATGTTTTCCCTTACACCGTATGCTATCTTGAATTGCTCAAAGAACCACGTCCAAGCAGCATCGTTCTCTGAATCAATAACACCATATGATAGTGCCAATATATGACCTGTAAATACACATGAATATAATAATTTCTAAATACATGTACTTCAATATTTATAATATTAACAGATTGTATTATTATTCAGATATTCACCTGCACCATCCAACGTGCTTGCCGAAACGAATGTCCATGTGTAGTAAGATTTTAGGTGACTTCCATCCACGACAACAATTGGTCTACAATGATCAAATCCCCTTATAAAGTCATACAATGATATATACACGTACATGAATTCATTCTTTGGCGATTTTACCATTCTGATATGGGAACCTGGATCTGTCGTATCCATTGTATATAAGTATCCTCGTAATTTTTTGTATGAATCAGTCAGTTCACCTCTAATAAAATTCATTGTCTTTTCTTTAGCCCTCTATGCCAACATGTAGCTAACATCTACACCTAAATCGGATTTTACATCATCAATAATGTCCCTCGGAGTGTATTTCCTCTTATGGTTTGTAAGCTTTGGCCTTATAATACCACNATGGTATTTTGATGTATGTATTTTACAAAAAATACTACTGAACCGTATTATTTTAAAGAATGCAGTTGTATTCAATTGTATTTAGTATTAGTTAGTTGTATTTAAATGTATTATCAATATGTATTCAGTTGTATTTTGGTATATTAAATTTGCAAAAAGTGCTACTGACCTGTATTCTTTTAAGAAATACAGTTGTATTTTTTAGTATTGAGTTGTATTCAATTTTATTCAGCTGATGGTATGTTATCTAACATAATACAGTTGTATTTTTTAATATTCAAATATAATCAATTACACTCAACAATATACTTCATATATACTTCAACTACANTTGAAATACATAATAATGCATAGCTGCAAAGAATTCATCATTTTATATTTGATTAGCATACTTGTTTACAAAAAATACATATTATACATCAAACAATTAGAATCTGACATATACACATCCTGAATACATATTATCAAATTTACAAGGTATAATTAAACATGTATACTACTGAATTTCAATATAGTTACATGCGGTTAAACTCAATGAATACAACTGAATACAAATGTATGAATATGCAAACACTTAATACCATAGTATTCAAAATAAGAAAATAATTACAGCCATTGTTGTGTTTTTACATCAGTAAAATACACTTGAATACATGTATGTAAGCACCGTAAACAAACATATATTTTCAGTTGTGTTCATCAGGAGGAAACACACAAATACGCATAAATGCAACAAAGTTAAACAAACAACAAACCTGACAGCATTAGAGCGATCAACCCAGAATTGAAACCTTTGAGCTATAGCATAATTCTCCATCACCTCTTTCAATGCAGCCTTATCCTTATAAACTTGTCCAGCCATAACCTCCTTTTGATTAGATTTTGAAATTATCAAATCCTTGTGGAGTTCGAACTCTCCAATCGCTTCTCCTGAATTGACAAATTCTAAAGCTAGTGTATCATCTGTATCGGAATCGTACCTTTGAACTACTTCGTCTATTTGCACAATGTCGCCTTGATTTATACTACCTCCAGATATAAGCTCTTTTTCGATAGTTGTTATGCACAGAGGATACAACCCAAATTCTCTGTTCTCTTTTTTCAATTCTACATACACTCTGTAACCCATATCATTGTGTATTTCCATTGGCGTACGATTTCCTTCTACATTGTGTTGTATTTTAATGGTCTTTGAGCTCAAATCAATACCCAGTTGATTAGAAATTGAAGCAACTAGATCATTAAATGAGGCATACTCCTTAATCAGTATTCCCTCAATTGAAAAATCGATATAATTGCTCTCATCGTTCCACTTGCCAGAATGACGTAACAAAACTGTTAAACTTGCCATATGGGTACAGCAAATACGCCTTACTTTGTATATAATTTGTATCAATAGAAAGAAAAAAAAAGGAGAAGAGAATTGAAGAATTTCGAAAAGTTCTTGCTTCTCCTCACGTTTTCTTGTTCAATTCTTTGACCAAAATACAGATTAGTGTTTAATCTTTTAGTTCTTTGAGTTAAATTAGGAGACTATCATGTGATTTGATTTCCTTCCGTTTTTAATAAATATACGTTTCCTTAAATTGCGCAGAACAGTTACTGTATTCAACAGAAATTGCGCTTGAATACATGTAAATACAGAAGTCAATTAGCTGGAGTTCCCATTTTTTCGCCTCTTTTTTTTCTTGTATTCAAGAATACAACAGCTTAAATACATCAAATACATTGTATAAAAACATAAAAGGTATCTATAAAATATAATATAGCAAAAGATATCTATAAATGGCTAATTAGGACTAAAAGATGTGTTTTATAAAAAATTCTCCAAATTATACGTAGATAAGTGTAATAAGCCTAAACAGTTTCTCTTGTTTGATAAGTTGATAACTTGCATTAATGGACCCAAAAATGAAAACCCAGCCTTCCTTCTAAAAGATCTTACATTATGACAATTAACAAAATAAGATTTAGTAGCTCAAATTATTGAGACGTACGTGATTCAAGAGATCGTGCAACACGAAGTATGCGTCACCCTTTTTAAATAAAATTTTGAAGAAATACCGGATCTTCAAACAATATGTAAGTTTTATAACAATCATGTGAGATTGCTTAAATCACAACAGAAAGAAAATATGGGATGATTTTTGCATGTCTCTCCAACTTTTAATAAATAGCATCTTTTTTTTTCTTTCTCATACGTTATCCGGTATTCAGTATTCACATTGGGGCACGACTAAATTTCGATTCGTGTCGAGAAGTCTCACGTTGGAGGTAAAATGTTCCCTAGCAAAAAGACTACATACCCAATGACTCAAACCAAATACCTCTGATTAAGAACGACAATGTACTTACCATTCCACCATCACAATACTTGCTGGTAGGGGTGTACATAGGTCGGGTTGGTTCGGATTTTTCAATTACCAAACCAAACCAATAGTGTCGGATTTTTAAATCTATAAACCAAACCAAACCAACGAAATCGGGTTTTTCAATCTCAGGTTTTCTCGGGTTTTTCGGGTTTTCTCAGGTTTTCGGGTTTTTTTTTCCCGATAAGTCTTCATAGCACAAATATATAACTTGTGCTCTACATACTTCTCTAATCCTACAAGGATACAACTATATAATGTATTTTCAAGAAAATAATACAATAATATGAGATGTGTCATAACATTGTACTAAAATATTCAATAACAAAAATACTAAAATCCATAAAGAAAATATTACTAAGTAATAAGCCATAATAAATATTAACATAATCTAAAAGTACTATATAAGTCATGCTAAAATAAGTACAACTATAAGTATATTAGTTACACAACTAAGCACTAAAGAAAAAGATAAACTAAGTTATGCATTTTCAATATAAACAATGCAAAACTAAAAAATAGATATCCACACTATTGTCATTTCTAGTGTTGAGTTGAATTTTCTTAGTTAGTATTAATATTGATGTGAAGTTTATTTGAATTACTACCTTTATGAATTATAAAATTTATTGGACCATTCAAGAATGTTAATTCCAAACTTGAAACAATATATTTAAAGATAAAATTGAGAAAAATTTTAAGAAATATTTATGAATTGTATTAAAAATAAATATTTATATGTATAAAATCTTGTAAAAATTGAATAAATGTAATATCGGGTTGGTTTGGTTTCGGTTTGACTTTTTTTTAGTTAAAATCAAACCAAACCAATTATGGTCGGGTTATTTTTTCCAACACCAAATCAAGTCAAACCAACCCATGATCGGGTTTTTTTTTCCGGTTTGACTCGGATTACCGGTTTGGTGCGATTTATCGGTTTTCTTTGTACACCCCTACTTGTTGGTATATAAATAGAATTACTCCATATCCTCAGTGGTAGTGGGATGCACATTAGGATAAAAATATTATAATAATAATAATAATAATAATAATTTGAAGTTGTTTTACACTAAGTTAAGAAATAAGAGAGGTTGCTCTGATGGTAAGCAACCTCCACTTCCAATCAAGAGGTTGTGAGTTCGAGTCTCCCCAAGAGCAAGATGAGAAGTTCTTGGAGGGAAGGACGCCGGGGGTCTATTTGGAAACAACTTCTTTACCCAAGGCAGGGGTAAGGTCTGCGTACACACTACCCTCCCCAGACCCCACTAAATGAGATTATACTGGGTTGTTGTTATTGTTGTTGTTTACACTAAGTTAAGCATAGCCTTTAGAAAATGATTTTGAAGAGATACTAAATCCAATCAAACAAATCGTAAATATTAACAATACTAGAATAATACGAAGTTGCTTCGCTCTCCAAGATTTTAATTAGGGAGTACTTAATTAATCATTAAAGACATTATTAAATGCTTTCCCCAAAATAATGACAAACACAACGGACCCTAGGTAACGTTACCCCACATTGTCCGTGCACATGTCCGCCAGCGCACCAAAATATCTGATTTGATCTAGTCTCGATATTAATGCACGGTTTTGTCGTATTTTCTATTTTTTATACTCACATGTTCCACTGGACCTGACATACTTTGTCTGTTCAAAAAAAATTTATCTTTTCATATCTAAAAATTAATTGAGATTTTTCACTTTAACTTTGAAATTCGAGATGATAAAGTTTAGAAAATTTATAAATTGCGTGCTCAATTAAATATACAATAAAACAATTATCACAACTAACAAACACCAACCTACTTACCCACGAACTCCCTTTATTTTTTGTTTTGTGATATTGGATCTACGAGGATCTTACTTTATGGTAAAGGTTTTATACTTTTCTCTTAATTTGACTTTTTTCTTAGCTAATCTAAAACTGCTTCGTGATGGCCGATGGGCGTGTCGAAGGAACAACTCAGAAATAGACATTTCGCCAGTTATTTCCATGTGAAATGGAAAACAGAGTAGAGCGCGTTCGAAAAAATCACGTGGAAATTGATTTTGACTATAATCATAAAGTATTTCCTTGATTTGGTTCCTTTTAATCTTCTTTTTGTCTCAATTTCTTCAAATTTTTACTTGAACGAGTGACACATATACCACTTTTAAATTTATAGTTTAAATCGATTTTGCCATTATTTCCAGATCAGGGAACTGCGTCGAAGGTCTGCATTGTAATGGATCAGGCTTGAGCACAAAGACAAGGTGTCGAGTTCGGAGATCGAGGTACCCGTCGAGATTGAGGTGCTCGACGATCGAGACCATATATGATCATCTTCAAGCGGAACACAATAACGGAAAAGCGAAATATCCGTAACTGGTCGGAGATCACGGCGGAAATCTAAGAACGGATCAAATCAAGGGCGGTTTTTTGTATCAATCATTGGATTTACTTCCGAATTAGAATTGTAGCATAACTAGGATTCCTCTAGTATATAAAGGGGAGTCCACATCATTTGTAAACACCTTACATTCACGAATATCAGGGCAATATAATAGTTCTTTCTTCTGCTCATCAACTTATTGCTCTTTAACTGGTCTTACTTCAGTACCTCGAGGGTTCATCAGCTCGAGGGCATTATCCAAGCATTAGTTTATTTTACATTCTTTTCAATTCCCATCATTTATCTCTAAGTTAATCAATTGGTATTAAGTGAAATCACGTATCATTAAAACCACAATACAAGTTTAAATGTTACTCGATATTTAGGGCAAACAGGTTGGCGCCCACCGTGGGGCTAAGGATAATAGTGATTGCTTAATATTTTAATTGACCTTCATAACGCACACTTTTTTACGTTTAATTCTTGTGAGTATTTTTTATTTCAGTAACCAACGTGTCGAACTCTCAAACAGTACCCACTCACACTGATATCGGCCTTGGTCTTCATGGCGAAAACGAGCACGTATTCGCCCAGGAAACGGAGTGCCTCCAATCAATCCCGACGCACCACAGGCAATGTCAGCTCTCGTGTCGCCATTCGTGGAAATTTAGGCGCCTACCCTGAAAAAAGCGTCCGCGGAGATGCCCGGACAGCCGATTAGAACATGCAAAATGGTGAAGAAGGCGGAATTAGCCTTCGAATGATATTTGACATGCTACAAACTTAGCAGGCTGCAATAGCGCAACTCTATAATCGGTTACCAAGCAGAGGATCTGAACGGATAGAATCAGGTGAAAAGAAAAGTGAGGCCAATGACAAAAACATAAAGACATACAACTCACGGGTTGAACAAATACCGGGGGCACCGTTAATCCTAAAGGGTTTGGATTCGAAAAAGTTTGTGCAGAAGCCTTTTCCTCAAAGTGCGACTCCGACATCTATTCTCAAGAAATTTCGTATGCCGGATATACCTAAGTACAACGGGACCACCGATCCTAATGAACACATCACTTCGTACACATGCGGAATAAAGGGAAATGACTTAGAAAATGATGAGATTGAATCCGTTTTGTTGAAAAAAATTAGGGAAACTTTATCGGGGGGAGGGAGGAAGGAAATGATATGGTACCATAATTTGCCGCCCAATTCCATCTATTATTTAGCCATGCTCGCTGATTCATTCGTAAAGGCACACGTCGGAGCAATAAAGGTCGCAACCAGTAAATCGGACATCTTCAAAGTAAGGCAAAAGGACTATGAAATGCTAAGGTAATTCGTATCTCGATTTCATTGGAACACATGGACCTATCCCTGGTTACCGATGATTGGGTTGTCCAAGCCTTTACTCAAGCTTTGAACGAGCGAATTTCGATGGCATCACATCAACTAAATTAGAATTTGATTGAATATCCGACGGTGACCTGGGGCGATGTGTATAGTGAAGGATGACTAGTTGGGAGCCTCGTTCAGTTCCGTTTACCCAAATAGATCCAAAGGTACGGTTCAAATAGACATCGACAGAGAGCCCCGATCGAACAGATATTGATACCAACCATATAGCGCAGATCGTAGAAATAACAGACCGGGGCGTAATCCTGTTCGAAGTGATCAAAGGAATGATCGAGGTCAAAATTCTCAAGAGATCATAAGTATGAGTGGCTTCGATAAACATGTCGAGCTTAAGGAAGCACCACGATTATCGGAATACAACTTTAGCATCGATGCTTCGGGTATTGTGTCAGCCATTGGACGGATTAAGGATACTAGGTGGCCTAGACCCCTGCAGACCGATCCAGCTCAAAGGAATCCATATCAAATGTGCAAGTACCATGGAACCCATGGTCATGGATCCTAGGATTGCAAACAATTAAGGGAGGAGGTAGCTCGTTTATTCAAGGAAAGTCATCTTCGATAGTTCTTGAGTGACCAAGCAAAATATCACTTCAGAGATAGGGTTCCAAACAGTAAAAACAAACAGGAGGAACCGCAACACGTGATTCATATGATCGTCGGTGAGGTCGATATACCTTAGGGTCCAACATTCAAACGCACCAAAGTCACAATCACAAGGGAGAAGCGTACCCGGGACTACTTACCAGAAGATACCTTATCTTTCAACGATGAGGATGCAGAAGGGATCGAACAGACCCACAACAATGCACTGGTAATATTTATCCATATGAATAAAATTCAAGTTAAACATGTTTTGGTGGATCCAGGTAGCTCGGCAAATATTATTCGATCGAGGGTCGTGGAGAAACTTGGTCTTAGGATCAAATCGTACCTGCAGCTCGAGTGCTCAGCGGTTTCAACATGGCAAGTGAAACCACCAAAGGGGAAATCATGTTGCCAGTGAACGTGGCTGGAACTATCCAGGAAACAAAGGTCCATGTAATCGAAGGTGATATGGGATACAACGCATTGCTCGGGAAGCCTTGGATCCATAATATGAGGGTGGTACCTTCAACGCTCCATCAAATCTTGAAGTTCCCAATAGCAGAGGGAGTCAAAATAGTGTACAGCAAACAACTAACAGCTAAAGAAATGTTTGCAATCAATGAGGTGATACCAGTATCAACTCTAACATCAACAAAGGGACCAAAATCAAAGGAAAAGCAGAAGGTCAAATAGCAACCACAATCGCTAGCTTCGACCAGATCAAAACAACAGGAAATTATCGAGGACGGTGATTGCATAATACCTCGAACCTTCCTAATTCCTGATGATTTCGATGCCATGAAGTCAGCGGTCGAAGAGCTGGAACAAGTCATACTGATCGAGCACCTACTTGATCGAAAGGTATACCTAGGAACGGGGTTAACTCCTGAGCTCATGCGCCGATGATCCACCAACCCGGAGAGCAACTTCATTCAGCCATATCCTCGTGGCCATTCATGAAATGGGTGATAGACGTCCTTGGTCCTCTCCCATCAACCCAAGGTAAAGCTAAATTCATTTTATTTATGACTGACTATTTTTCTAAATGGGTTGAAGCACAGGATTTCGAGAAATTTAGAGAGAAAGAATTTATAGACTTCATCTGGGATCACATCATATGCCGATTCGGGATACTCGCCGAGATAGTGTGTGATAATGGAAAATAATTTATCAGCAGCAAAATAACAAAATTCCTCGAGGATCACAAAATAAAAAGGATATTATCAACGTCGTATCATCCTAGTAGGAATGGATAGGCCGGATCAACGAACAAAACCGTCATTCAAAACCTAAAGAATAGGTTGAACGACGCTAAGGGAAAATGGAGAGAAATTCTGTCCGAAGTGCTTAGGGCATATCGGACGACGACAAAATCTAGTACGGGGGCAATGCCGTTCTCCTTAGTGTATGGCACTGAATATCTGATACTGGTCGAGGTCGGGGAACTAAGTGTCAGTTTTCGATACACAGCGGAAGAATCAAATCACGAGGCTATGAACACAAACCTCAAATTATTAGACGAAAAATGGGAAGCCGCCCTCGTTCGAATGGCCGCCTAGAAATAGCGAATCCAAAGATATTATAATCGAAGAGCCAATCTTCGACACTTCAAAAGAAGGGACTTAGTTATGAGAAAAGTCACCCTCAACACTCGAGATCCAAACGAGGGGAAACTCGGCCCAAATTGGGAAGGACCATATCAGATCGTCGATGTCATCGGAAAAGGATCTTATAAGCTTGGCACAATGAATGGCGAACAACTGCCAAATAATTGGAACATATCACTCCTCAAACGATACTATTGCTAAGGTATGACTCTCTCCCTTGTTCATTTATAGTTGATACTAACCTATTACAGGTGATCGATTGAAGACAGCGGGAAATTCCTCAATACAAAGACTTCGGGTTTTAAAGCACGCGTTGCACTCTTTTTACCTTAGATAATTTTTTGTCCCAAATGAGTTTTTCCGGCCGCTGTGCATTATCAAACTTCAATATCTTAAGACCTTAAAAAGGTGATTCTCGATTTTAGGGGCCACGACCACCCCACTCGGGGACTAATACTTCGAATAAGTTTGAAGTATAATTGAGAGACAAGCCCGATGGGAAAATATTAAGTTAAAGGCTACGACCAAACTAACACGGTTTAGAGACGTCTGAAAATTGTAATCAAACAGGCCTTCAAATATTTTCATGAAATCGGTTCAAAAAAGGGCTACCCTCGACAAATTTACATAGGGTTTCAATAACATCGACCCTCGAAAACTTTAAGAGGTACCAAATTGAACAAACTTATGCTAAGGCATAACAAAAATTTTTGACAACATTGAATCCTAATGGGTACAGATTTATCTCATTCTAAGGCATAACAAATTTTTATATGATTAAACTTTTAAGCCGAAAAGGGAAAAAGCCACTATTTTGAGGCCATATTGGCCCGATTCAAAAGCCTAAGAGCCGTCACATTGTCAGACTCGAGGACCCGCCCTCGCTTAACCAAAACCTAAGGGGGTTTTCTACTCCGAGTTCGTGCAAGTACTCACTCGACTATAGAAACTATAGTAATCTGATTTCAACAAATTTTTTACAAGGCAACGAAATGAGTCAAATTTCTCACAAGACCTAAAATATATCAGAATTATCATAAGTCGAAAGCAAAACAAAGTTTTCACAAAAGAGAAATCAGAGACAAATCGGAAAAAAAATGATCTTTCATATATGCAAATGTATTTATAGAGACCACTCAGGGTCTTACAACAAAATCCAAAAAAAAAAGAAGTTCTAAGTGCCTAATCTTCCCCGGGTGCTTTATCTTCATCTTCTCCACTCTCAGATACGCTCGCACTCCGGAGTGATCATCATCAGAGAGCAAAGCTTCGACTTCAGCCTCTAGCACTTTTGCATTCTCAATATCGGTCATGAGGTCAAAGCCACGAGCATGAATCTCTTCGAGATTTGAACTTATCATGCTCCGCAACGCATGATAATCGAACCTGAGAAGCATAAGAAATTTCCTTTGCTCGAGCATTAATGGCTTCATCATCGACTCGATAGACAACCACGACTGCCTCCGTGTTGGCCTTTACTCTTTCCGCTACAGATGCAGCCTTTGCAAACTCAGCGGCCAACTGAGTCTCGAGCTCTTCAATTTTCTTGGCTCGAGACAAGCTCTCTTCCTTCATGCTTTGTAGTTGATGCTCAATCGAAGATATCTGGGCTCGAGCGGTATCTTTCTCCAAGGTGAGGCGATCCATGTTCTGCTTCCACCCTAGAGTCTCTATCTCTTTCATCTCAGCCTCCTCGTGAATCTGCTCAATCTTTTCGACCTTCTGCTGAACCTGAAGGATCTAAGTGTTAGTCGCCAATATCAAATTGATATGTCAAGCTCCAAAAATTTTACATTACCTGCTCGATGAGATTGGTCTGCTCTTTATGAGCCGTTGCAAATTCAGCTCGGATGTCCCTGATCTCCTCTTCTTTTTGCACATAAAGGAGTCTGAAGGAGTCTCTCTCCTTCGTGAGCCTTTTGAGATCGGCCTCACACCGGTTCAGCTCAGCTCGGGATTTGGAAAACGCTTCCTGATAAAGCATCAAAGCCTGTGGAAAAAGGAAAAAAATCAAACAAAAGGAAATAAAAGCAAGCGTAAACCCAATAATGGGGGCTGAAATCTACCTGGTTCAGGAGTCGCGGAGCCTCATCGAAAATGATCGATGCTTCCAGGTCAGAAATATCACCGACCCCCGTGAAGTAGACACAAAATAAGTCATCCCCTTTGTCGGTTGTTCCCACATCTTCCCATAGCCTGAGCCTCCCGAAATGGACCGTCAGAAAATGTGGGAAGGGGCGGCGAATCATCAATGTTGGTTGCCCCAGGCAAGACACTCGGGGCACTCTTACCTTTTCAAAGGGCCTCAGGACCGGACATTTCAGGTACACCCACCAATTGTTCATCACGATGGACATGCGTACTCGACGATTGTTCGTCTTCTGAGATCTCCTCGGTCGGAGGATAAACCTCTTCGACCACCACCGGCTCAACTACCTTTGAAGCTTCAGCGCTTCCCCTTTTTCGAGCCACCAGCTCATAGTCAACATCTTCTTTCTCCTCTTTTTCATATCGTAGTTTCTGAGCTACGTCGGCAGGTAGAGCAGCAGTTTCATTCTTCGACCTACGAGCCTTGATCTTCTTAGGCTTTAGAGTATCAGAAGGCGAGACCCTTTTCCTCTTCTTATCCTTAGCCAATTTTGGGGCCTCCTCTTCCCCAGGTGGGGGTTGCCTCATGACAACTTTTTCTCCTAGACCTTTATGGGAGGAAATCAAGTAAAAATAAAAAAGAAACATTTCACAGAAAGGCATCAAACATGGATAGAGAAGCTTACCGTGATTTTTGGCCTCTCATCGGCCCTCAGCCAAATGACGCCACGAGCGCTCAATATACGAAGAAGTTGAGGCCAGTTTCCGAACCTAGCCTTCAAGGTTTAGGATTGCACCGGGAACCCAAGAGACTGTTGTCATAAGAAAGAATGTTGTTGAGAAAAATTAAAATAAGCAAAACAATCAATAGAAGCCATTGGTGGGTTTGTACTTACGCTTCATGTTCCATTCTTCGGGGAATGGCATCTTCTCTACCGGAATTATGTCAGAAGTACTCTCTCGGACAAACCGGACCATCTATCCTCGATATGTGTCTTCATCTATGTTCGAAAATAGCACATTTATGGCCCAGCACTGAAGCCTTACTAATCTGCCTCAAAAAGGACGGGCGTTGTACAGTCTAATGAGATGATCGAGGGTGAAAGACATCCCTCGACCTTGCTCACAAAGAATCGAAGCAAAATTACGATACGCCAAAAAGAGGGGTGGATTTGGCCTAGGGTTATGTTATATTGACGACAAAAACCGATAACAATGGGATCAACAAGACCCAGCGTGAAAGGGTAAGTGTAAACACTTAAAAACCCTTTCACATGAGTTGTAATATCCTCATCGGGGGTAGGAACCACCACCTCTTTATTTTCCTAGTGGAAATCTTTTTTCACCTGCTCGAGATCGCCTTCGATTATCGAGCATATATATCTCGACATGGGATCACATTGGCCAAGGACCGAAGATGGTTCTCTACTTTGAAATCGGAGGGAAGATCGCACGACCCCGGAACATACTCCTTAATGCATGGCTCCACTGGTGTTTTGTCACCGACCGGCCACGATGAAGAAGCTTTTTCTTTTTGGGGAACGACTTTAGATGTTTTCGCCATTGTTATATGAGTTCAAAGAAAGAAGAAGACGAAACTTGTTATTTTAAGGAAGAAAGGGCAAATGCGATTTGAAGAACCTCCAGAATTGATTAGCTTGAAGGGAGTAGAAGAGTTTTTGAAGATTAGGGGAAATTTTGAAAGTAAAGTTT
Source organism: Nicotiana glauca (assembly GCA_026770625.1). Classification (NCBI taxonomy): domain Eukaryota; kingdom Viridiplantae; phylum Streptophyta; class Magnoliopsida; order Solanales; family Solanaceae; genus Nicotiana; species Nicotiana glauca. The sequence goes on from MU707316.1 coordinate 43,762, forward strand.
GAGAAAATTATGAAGATGGTCTATTTATAATATCTAGTATGACGGTTTGAAAACACTAGTGACCGAGCGTTAACTGGCTCTAATTAATGGTCTTAGGAACTGTACAGACGCGACGCTTCGCTTACGTCACAAGGGTGATGTCGTAATTGGTCAACGTACAAAATCGAAAACTCCGTTCATTTCTTCTCATCACACTCCAAGAAACAAGGAGACTATATGTATTTGGGTAAAATCAGGCTTGCCCGATTTTGCCATTATTTCAAGATCAGGAACTACGTCGAGGGTCTGCTCGTACTAGATCAGGCCTGAGCACGAAAACAAGGTACCGAGTTTGGAGAACGAGGTACCTATCGAGATCGAGGTCCCCGACGATCGACACCAGATATGATCAGCTTCGAGCGAAATGCAATAACGGAAAGGCAAAATATCAGTAACCGATCGGACATCATGGCTGAAATCTCGAAACGGATCAAATAAAGGGCGGCTATTTGTATCAATCATGAGATTTACTTCCGTAATTAGAATTGTACCATAATTAGGATTCTTCTAGTATATAAAGAGAGGTCCCCATCATTTGTAAACACCTTACATTCACGAATATCAAGGCAATATAATATTTCTTTCTTCTGCTCATCAACTTAGTACTCTTTAATTGTTCTAACTTCACAACTCTCGAGGGTTCATCAGCTCGAGGGCATTATCCAAGCATTGGTTTGTTTTACATTCTTATCAATTTCCATCATTTATCTCTAAGTTAATCAATTGGTATTAAGTAAAATTACGTATCCTTAAAACTACAATACAAGTTTAATTGTTACTCGATTTTTAGGGTAAAAAATAATAAATATTTTTAAGTATTTGCTCCCAAGAGATTTCACTTTCTTGCTCGAGTTCAGATATCAGATGTTGAAATCTTCTTCTTAATTAACCTGAATAATTCATTTCGCGTTAGAGAAATACAAGTGTGAAGTCAATTTCCCTTTTTATTTTTCCTATATCACTGTCTCAATTGACTCATAAGAAGGTCCTAATTTTGGAACAGTTTTGATCCCTGAGTCTACCACTACATGATTGAAACATAAGAAAATTAAATAATTTGACGAAGCTACACCCACGACCATGATTGCTCCCAAAATGAATAAAGAATCAACTACCAAAAGCTTAAAACAAATATTTTTGGGTGTCAAGACAAAGGAAATAGAAGGAATCATTGAAACTTCAGACATTTAATACGTAGACGGAATTATAGTTCGGAAATTTGAGACGTATGAAAATACTTGTTATCCTAACCATAGTTAAGATCGTGAGATATTTACATCAACACAATTAATACATGACACTGTTGGGCACATGCCCATGTTGTCCAGCCAAAGGCCCAATGGCCTAAGCATATTCTTTTTTGGTTTTCAATCCTATTCGGAATTGGATTCGGTTTTTGTTCCTATTTTGATGGGTTTTGGCTTTAAGAGAAAGCACCACTCCTGATCTATAAATAGGACAACCTTAAGGAATTATTCTATGCTCATTGATACAAGTCTTCAAAAGACTTTAGCACATAAGAGTGGTTTTTGAGAGAACTTTCATCAAGAGAGAAGAGAGAAGAAAAGTATTTGTTTTGCTGCAGATTTTTATTCCAATCAGCCAACTTCAAATTACGTTTTGTGATTCGTCTTGAATTTGAACGGTAGAGATCGGATTTGGATGCTTGTATAATCTGATTTCGAGCCTCGAACAACAACTTTATTTTTGTGGATTCTCTTATTTCTTCAATTGATTAGTTGTTACTCTTGTTACTATTGTTGCTTCGTATTTGGCACTTGTAGCCAATTTGGAGAACTTTTATAACCCTCTTATTGTTATCGTGGAGCTTTTTGGATCTTTGTGATCCCGTGGTTTTTATCTTCGATTTGAAGGGTTTTCCACGTTAAAATTTGGTGTTCTTTATCTTCTTTATTTTCGAGTTTGCCTCTTCCTCGACATAACAGTGGTATCAGAGCCTTGGTTATTTATCTGGGTTGTTATGGAATGGAGGCGAATATGACAAGATGGTATGTTTAAATGGGAGAAATTATAATGTTTGGAGAAGCAAGATGAAAGACTTGTTGTTCGTGAAGAAGATGCATCTACCTGTTTTTTCAGCTTATAAACCCGAGAGTATATCCGATAAAGATTGGAATTTTGAGCACCAACAAGTATGTGGTATATACGACAATGGGTTGAAGATAATGTTCGCAACCATATTATAAACGAGATACATGCGAGATCATTGTGGGAAAAGCTAGATACTCTTTATGCTTCAAAAATTGGGAACAACAAATTGTTTCAGCTAAAGCAATTGATGACCTTTAAATACAAGGAAGACAACCCTATCCTTGATCACATAAATGATTTTCATGGCGTCCTTGATCAGCTATCTAGAATGGGAGTTAATTTTGATGATGAGATACAAGGACTTTGGCTTCTTAACACTCTGCCAGACTCTTGGGAAACTCTTCGTGTTTCTTTGAAAAATTCAGTTTCTAGAGGTAAGGTGACTATGAAATATGCCAAGAGTGGTGTGTTGAACGAGGAAGTAAGAAGAAAATCTCGGGGTTCGTCCTCACAAGCAGATATCTTGGTTACAAAAGACCGGAGGAGAGATAGAACAAGAAGCTCAAGGAATAAAGGTAAAAGTAGAAGTAAGTCAAGGTCCAAATACTATAATATTACATACAACCATTGTGGCAAGAAAGAACACATTAAAAGGTTTTGCCGCAAGTTGAATCAGGACACTAGAGAAGGAAAGAAAGCTGAAAATAATGAGAACAATATTGTTGCTATTGTTCGAGATGACCTTCTTTTTGCTTATGATGAAAATGTCATAAATTTGGTATCCCATGAGACGATCTGGATAGTAGATTCTGGAGCTACCTCACACGTCACACCAAGAAAAGACTTTTTCTCATCTTATACTCCTGTTGATTCTGGAGTGTTAAAAATGGGCAATGCCAGTGAAGTTAAGGTGTTTGGTGTTGGCACTATTTGTTTGAAAACTAATAATGGTTCAACGTTAGTTCTTCAAGATGTCAAGCATGCTCCAGACTTTCCATTCAATTTGATCTCCGCAGAAAGATTAGATGATGAAGGTTACCATAGTGCCCTCTTTAATGGCCAATGGAAGCTCACCAAGGGCTCGTTAGTAGTGGCTCGATCATTCAAGTCTGGTTATTTATATGTGACACATGGCTCTATTCTTAATGACTCAATAAATCTGGTGGAAAGTGATACTTTGTCAAAATTGTGGCATTGAAGATTAAGTCATATAAGTGAGAGGGGGATTACGTGTTTGGCTAAGAAAAATTTACTTTCTGGAGTGAAACAAGCAAAGCTAAAAAGATGCATACATTGTTTAGCTGGCAAACAGAAAAGGGTTTCCTTTCATAGCCATCCTTCCTTAAGAAAGCCCTATTTGTTGGAGCTAGTACACTCTGATTTGTGTGGTCCTTTTAAAGTAAAGTCAAAAGGTGGCGCACTTTACTTTATGACCTTCATTGATGATCATTCTCACAATATCTGGGTGTATCCTTTGAAATCTAAAGATCAAGCACTTAGCGTGTTTAAGGAATTTCAGGCCTTAGTTGAGAGACAGACAAGGAAGAAATTAAAATGTATTCGCACTGACAATGGTGGTGAATGTTGTGGTCCCTTTGATAACTATTGCAAGGAGCGAGGAATTTGTCATCCGAAAACTCCACCCAAGATGCATCAATTGAACGGTTTGACAGAGAGGATGAATACAACTCTAGTTGATAGAGTTAGATGCTTACTTTCAGAGGCTAAAATTCCAAATACATTTTGGGTGGAAGCACTTAACACTGCTGCCTATGTTATCAATTTGTCTCCTGTTGTTGCTTTGGATGGTGATGTCCCAGACAGAGTTTGGTTTGCCAAAGATGTTTCTTATGATCACCTGAGAGTTTTTGGGTGTAAAACTTGTGTGCATATTCCTAAAGATGAGAGATCGAAACTGGATGTCAAAACTAAGCTGTGCATCTTTATCGGTTATGGTCAAGATGAGTTTGGGTATCGTTTTTATGATCCAATTGACAATAAACTTATTAGAAGTCGTGATGCAATATTCTTTGAAGACCAAACTATTAAAGATATTGACAAAGCTGAGAAGATAGATTCTCAGAGTAATGAGAGCTTAGTTGATATTGATCCAGTTTCAATTGCTAAGGCGCCTATTACACATGAAGGAACCCAAGACAATTATGGAGATAGTGATCAAGATCAAAATGATCATCATGGTATAGATGTTATGGATGCTCCAGTTGATGAAGTTGTGGTTGATCAGCAACCAATTCCTGCACAGGTAACTACTTCGAATGCTCCTGAAACCTCTCTTAGAATATCTATAAGGGAGAAGCAAAAATCCATGCGCTATCCTCCTGATGAGTATGTACTTTTGACTGACATGGGAGAATCTGAGAATTATAATGAAGTCATGCAAGATAATCACAAAGATCATTGGATCGAAGCGATGGAAGATGAGATGAAGTCACTCCATGAGAATGGCACATATGAGTTAGTGAAATTGCCGAAAGGTAAGAGAGCTTTATCTAACAAATGGATATTCAGAATAAAGCAAGATAACCATACCTCTGCGCCTAGATACAAGGCGAGGTTAGTTGTTAAAGGTTTTGGCCAGAAGAAGGGAGCTGACTTTGATGAAATTTTCTCCCCGGTTTTGAAGATGTCTTCTATTCGTGGGGTTCTAGGCTTAGCCGCAAGTCTAGATTTAGAGGTTGAGCAAATGGATGTCAAGACTGCTTTACTAATGGTGATTTAGATGAGGAGATTGTCACGACCCAATTCCCAAACCCGGCCGTGATGGCACCTCTCGTGTAGACAAGGCCAGCCAGAACAACGCAAACACCTCTTTTTAACCATTAGTTATCATTAATAAATCCAAAAAACGTGTAAAACAGTTATAAATGCGGAAACAGCGATAATAGCAAAGGATACCATCCCGACACAGCCCAAATCGGGGTGTTACAAGTCATGAGCTACTATAGAGTTAACTATAAGTCTACGAAGTAAAATATCAGATACAATAGTCTGAAGGAATTCAAATAACATAAAATAGGGGAGACAAGGGGTTGCGGACGTCAACAGCTACCTCGTAACTCCAACTCGTTGCCTAGTCTGGAAGGAAATCAGTGCTCAGGTGCGAACTCTGCTATGCCTGAATCTACACACATGGTGCAGGGAGTAATGTGAGTACTCCGACCCAATGAGTAATAATAATAAATAATAAATAATAACCGAAGGCATGAAAACACATAATTGCACAAGGAAATTCTATATCAAGCAGTAAATCACTTAAAGCAGTAAAACAGTGGAGAGTCAAATGAAATCTCCTCTCAAAAACAGATAAATCAAGTAAAACAACAAGTAGATAGTGAGTAGATATCTGCCCCTCGGGCCCAGTATCAATCACTCAGAACAGTATCAGCCCATCGGGCTCAATTCAGTCACTCAGCATAGCATCAGCCCCTCGGGCTCACACTCAGATCATATGGGTACCCGCGCTCACTGTGGGTGTGCAGACTCCGGAGGGGCTCTTACGACCCAAGCGCTATATCAACATAAGGCCTGAAAGCCTCCTCACGTCACTCCAGCCACCACGTGGCATATAACTGTATCTCAGACCCTCGACCTCACTCAGTCCAGAAAATATCATAAGCCCCTCGGGCATCAATAAAATAGTAGTGCTCAGCCCAAACATCAGTGGAAATATCAGTTAAGTCTCAAAATTCAATTAAAGTGGCTGAGTTTGTAAAACAATATAATCAACAGTACTGAGTTGATGTAGTATATCAAATAATGAGGAAAGAGTGATAGAAATCCACAAAGGACTCAAGTAGTCGGCATGAAGCCCAAAATATGGCAATAAGCCCAAATCAGGCTGATAGCAAACACATCTAAGTTAAATACGCGGTAAAATATCAAACGGGACGGACCAAGTCACAATTCCCAGTAGTAATATCCCTGCGCTCGCCATTAAGCGCGTGTTTCACCTCAATATAGCACTACGTTGTGCAAATCCGGGGTTTAATCCCTCAGGATAACATTTACTATCATTACTCACCTCAAGCCGGCCAAAATTCTAGCTCGCTATGCCCTTGCTTCTCGAACCGGCCTCCTCGCGCGTCAAATCTGATCAAAATCACAACGAATACATCACAATAGGCTAAGGGAACATAACCCAATCGAAAAGAATCGAAAAATATCAAAAATCACGAAATTTGCAAAACCTGAGCCCCGGGCCCACTTCTCGAATTCCAGAAAATTTTACATCAACGGATTCCTCATCTCGCCACGAGTCTATACATATCAAGAACTCCAAATCCGAGCTCAAATTACCCATCAAAACCCAATTTGAAATACCAAAACTCAAGCCCTAGTTATTCCTCCTTTGTGATAAATTTTCATGAATTTCTAGGTTGATTTTACCATTAAATCATGTATTTAGGTCATAGAGCTCACCTCCAATCAATCCCAGTCGAAATCCCCTTCAATTCTTATCTAAAAGCTCTCAAAGATGTTAAAAAATGGTGGAAAAATACCTAGTTCGCGGAATAAAATGAAACTTTAAAACCCCTTTCTACCCAGACATTTTCGCTTCTGCGACCAATAAACCGCTTCTGCGATGCTTCACTGTTTCCCAAGAACCGCTTCTGCGGTCACAATCCGCACTGCGGACTCCGCTTATGTGGTCAACCATCCGCTTCTGCGAAAATTCTCTCAATAGCCAATATCCTCATCTGCGATCCCCTTTTTCGCATCTGCGGCCCTTTTCCGCAGATGCAGAAATACCAGAACCAACAAACTTCTGAAATGCTACAAGTCCAAAATTCATCCCGATGGCCATCCGAAATCACCCCGAGGCCCCCGAGACCTCAACCAAAAGTGCCAACCCATCCTAAAACATCATTCGAACTTGCTTCAATCATCAAAACACCACAAACAACACCAAAACCATCAAATTACATTGGATTCAAGCCTAAGTTCTTCTAAAACTTTCGAAACACGCATTTGATCAAAAACCCGACCAAAACACCTTCGAATGACCTAAAATTTTTCACACACATCCCAAATCACCTAATGAAGCTATAACAACTCTCGAAATTCCATTCCGACCCTCAGACCAAAATCTCACCTATCAACCAGAATTTGCCAAAATACTAACTTCGCCAATTCAAGCCTAATTCTACACCGGACCTCCAAAATCAATTTCGATCACGCTCCTAAGTCACAAATCATCCCCAAAGCTAACCGAATCACCGGAAATCATATCTGAACCCTCTAACTCGTAAGTCAACATCCAGTTGACTTTTCCAAACCAAACCTTCCTTAAATAGACTAAGTGTCTCATTTCCTACCAAAACCTCTCCAAACCAACTCGATCACATAAGATAAGGATAATGAAGCATAAAGAAGCTGAAAATGGGGAAAGTGGCGGGTCGGGTCGTCACATCCTCCCCAACTAAAACAAACTCTTGTCCTCGAGCGGGTCAAGAAACATACCTGAAGCCTCAAACAGGTGAAGATATCTGCTCCGCATCTCCTGCTCGGTCTCCCAAGTAGCCTCCTCCACAGGCCGACCTCTCCACTGTACTTTCACGGAAGTTATATCCTTTGATCTCAAATTCGAACCTGACGACCCAAAATAGCCACCCACTCCACTCATAGGTCAAATCATCATCCAATTGAACCGTGCTGAAGTCTAATACATGGGACGGGTCCCTAACATACTTCCGGAGCATGGAAACATGAAATATCGGATGCACGCCTGACAAGCTGGGTAGCAAGGCAAGCTAATAAGACACCTCCCCAATCCTCCTAAGTACCTCAAAAGGCCCAATAAACCGCAGACTCGGCTTACCCTTCTTTCCAAACCGCATAACACCCTTCATGGGCGAAACCTTCAGCAAGACCTTCTTACCAACCATATAAGACATATCTCGAACCTTCCGGCCCGCATAACTCTTCTGACGCGACTGAGCTGTACAAAATCTCTCCTGAATCAGCTTCACCTTCTCTAAGGAATCCTGAACCAACTCTGTCCCCAATAGCCTAGCCTCGCCGGGCTCGAACCAACCAACTGGAGATCTACACCGCCTCCCATACAACGCCTCATACGGAGCCATCTGAATGCTCGACTGATAACTGTTGTTGTAGGCAAACTCTGCAAGCGGCAACAACTCATCCCAAGAACCTCCAAAATCAATAACACAGGCACACAACATGTCCTCCAATATCTGAATAGTACGCTCGGACTGCCCGTCCGTCTGAGGATGAAATGTTGTGCTCAACTCTATCTGCGTACCCAACTCTCACTGAAATATCCTCCAGAACTGAGAAGTAAACTGAGTACCTCTATATGAGATAATAGACACTGGAACGCCATGTAATCGGACAATCTCCCGGATAAAGATCCCTGCCAGCCGCTCCGACGAATAGGTAGTACATATCGGAATGAAGTACGCGGACTTGGTCAGCCGATCCACAATCACCCAAATCGAATCGAACTTTTTCAATGTCCGAGGAACACCACTAACAAAATCCATAGTGATGCTCTCCCACTTCCACTCGGGAATAATCATCCGCTAAAGTACGCCATCCGGTCTCTGATGCTCGTATTTTACCTGCTGACAGTTGAGACACCGAGCCACAAATCCTACAATGTCTTTCTTCATTCTTCTCCACCAATAGTGCTGCCTCAAATACTGGTACATCTTCGCGGCACCCAGATGAATGGAATACTACGAGCTATGGGTCTCCTCTAATATCAACTCCCTAAGCCCATCCACATTGGGACACAAATTCGGAACTGCATCCTCAACATACTATCCTCACCAATGGTCACGTCTCTGGCATCATCATGCTGGACCCTTTCCTTAAGGACAAACAAATGCGGACCGAGAAACCACACAAGCCAACACCCGACTAGGCTCCGAAATATCTAGTCTCACAAACCGATTAGCCAAGGCCTGAGCATCAACTACAAAGGGCCTCTCCCCAACTGGAATGTACGCCAAACTCCCCATACTCACTGCCTTTTGGCTCAAAGTGATACAGAATGGTAATATCATAATCCTTAAGTAACTCTAGCCACCTCCGCTGCCTCAAATTAAGATCCTTTTGCTTGAACAAATGCTGAAGACTATGATGATCGGTGAATACCTCACAAGATACATCATACAAGTAGTGCCTCCAAATCTTCAGAGCATGAACTATAGCAGCCAACTCCAAATCATGTATAGGGTAGTTCTTCTCGTGGGGCTTCAACCGACGAGAAGCATAAGCAATAACTCTACCCTCCTGCATCAATACACATCCAATCCCAACTCTCGAAGCATCACAATATACAGTGTAAGAACCCGAAGTTGATGGCAAAACCAATACTGGACCTGTGGTCAAAGTTGTCTTGAGCTTCTGAAAGCACTCCTCACACTCGTCCGACCATACAAATGGAGCACCCTTCTGAGTCAACTTGGTTAAGGGCGATGCAATAGAGGAAAATCCCTGAACAAACCGGCGATAATAACCTGCCAAACTAAGGAAACTACGAATCTTTGTGGCTGAGGTCGGTATAGGCCAACTCTGAACCGCCTCTATCTTCTTCGGGTCGGCCTGAATACCCTCGTTGGACACCACGTGCCCCAATAAAGCCACTTAACTGAGCCAAAACTCACACTTGGAGAACTTTGCATAAAGCTTCTCCTCCCTCAATATCTGTAATACAACTCGCAAATGTTGCGCATGCTCCTCCTGACTACGCGAATACACCAGAATATCATCAATGAAAATAATAACGAATGAATCCAGATAAGGCCGAAATACACTGTTCATCAAATGCATGAACGATGCTGGGGCATTAGTCAGCCCGAAAGACATGACAAGAAACTCATAGTGTCCATATCTAGTCCTAAAAGCAGTCTTAATAATATCTGAATCCCTGATCTTCAACTAGTGATAGCCCGAACAGAGATCAATCTTGGAGAACACCCTCGCTCCCTGAAGTTGGTCAAACAAATCATCAATGCGAGGCAGGGGATACTTGTTCTTCACTATTACTTTGTTTAATTACCTGTAGTCAATGCACATTCTCATGGTGCCATCCTTCTTTTTCACAAATAGAACCGGTGCACCCCACGGTGACACACTAGGCCGAATGAACCGCTTATCTAGGAGTTCCTGAAGCTGATTCTTCAATTATTTCAACTCCGTTGGTGCCATACGATATGGAGAAATGGAAATGGGCTGAGTGCCCGGCACCAGGTCAATACCAAAATAAATATCCCTATCCGGCGGCATGCCCAGCAGGTCTACAGGAAATACATCGGGAAACTCCCTCACAACTGGAACAGAATCAATGCTAGGAGTCTCGGCTCCAACATCCCTCACAAACACCAAATATGAAAGGCAACCCTTCCCAACCATACGCTGGACCTTTAAGAATGAAATCACCCTGTTAGGAACATAATCAGTCACACCACGCCACTCGATCCTGGGTACACCTGGTATAGCCAAAGTGACTGTCTTAGCATGATAGTCTAGAATAGCATGACATGGAGATAACCAGTCCATGCCCAAAATAACATCAAAATCCACCATGCTCAATAGCAATAGATCAACTTGGGTCTTTAGACCCCAATAGTCACCAAACATGACCGATACACATGGTCTACAATAATAGTATCGCCCAACGGGGTAGATACATGAACAAGTAAAGCAAGACACCCTCGGGACGTACCCAAATAATGAGCAAAATATGAGGACACATAAGAATAGGTGGAACCGGGATCAAATAAGACTGAGGCATCTCTATGGCAGACTGAAATAATACCTGTAATGACAGCATCTGAAGCGATAGCATCTGTCCTGCCCTAAAGAGCATAAAAATGAGCCTGACCACCGTCTGATTGACCTGCACCTCTGGGGCAACCCCTAGCTGCCTGACCCTCACCCCTAGCTGACGGGGCGGATGCTGAAGGAACTGGACCGGAAGACGGGGGTTTCCTCCTCTACTGAGATGAGCTAGAAGTACGACGAGGACACTACCTCTACATATGCCCAAACTCTCCGCACTCATAACAACTCCCAGGTGCTGGAGAATGTGACTGAAGGGAACCCCTCGTGCCGGAGTGACTAGCTGATGCACTCAGCCTAGAAGAACCCTGAACAGACGAGGCACGAGATGAACTCTGTGCTGGAAGAGCGCTGAGTAAAGGCTGACTCTGTTGAAAACCATGATAACCACGACCTGAAGATGCCCCACGATACTCGAGACGGGCTCACTGAGCGGGCCTGAAAGAACGACCCTACCATGCTGGAACTGGCCCCTCGAAGGAGCGCCACTGAAACTGCCAGAACCTCTAGGCCTCTTGGCCTCCCTCTCCTCTTGATCCTAACGGCGAACTGCCTCAATATCTCGAGCCATATCAACCACCTCCTCAAATGAAGCACCCAATACTCTCTCTAGTTATAAGAATACGGAGATGGTAGTTAAGGCCATCAACAAATCTCCTGATCCGTTTACGATCCGACGGAACCATCCAGACGGCATGACGAGCCAACTCTGAAAACCCCATCTCATACTGAGACACAGTCATATCTCCCTACCATAGCCACTAAAACTGCCTGCGTAGCTCCTCTCTGCGGGACTGCGGTACATACTTCTCCAAGAAGAGAGTGGAGAACTCCTGCCAAGTCAAAGGTGCTACACCAACCGGCCTACGCCTCCCACTAAGTGAAGGCAGCCCCGGTAAACTGAAAGGTGGTAAATGCCATACCACTAGACTCCATAATCCCTGTTGTACGGAGCATATGCTAACACCTATCAAGAAAACCCTGGGCATCCTCGCCCTCAGCACCACTAAATGTCGGAGGCTGGAGTCTACCAAACCTCTCGAGGGGACGCTGCTCATCCTCAGGCATAGCTGGAACCCTGAGCTCCTGCAATGGTGCAACTGGCTGAGTTGGAGGTGCCTCTGGAGTCTGTAATCCCTGCACTACCTGCTCGGGTGTTCGAGAAGCGGGGGTATGATTGCCTCCCCTAGCCTGCTGCTCCTGTGGTGGCTGAAACTGCCTGAGCCAGGCTGGTGCAAACTGTCAAAATCTGAGCCAAAGTCTCCTGAAGACCCGGAATCATAATAGGCACAGCTGGTGCCTGAACTAGTGCTGCTGGAGCCTGGTCCTGAGCTGGGGCAAATGGAGGATCCACAGGTGCTACCCCTGCTACTCTACCTCTGCCACGACCACGACCGCGTCTACGGCCTCTGGTGGCCTCAATGGTGGTACTGGTGGTCATCTGTCACGTTCGATAGCTCGTGTCCTCACCATCTGTAAGAGGATAGAATAAAGAGAAATTTAGTACTCTGATCAACAAGTTCGCACGAAAAGAATTACAAGTATATGAAGTTTTCCTAAAGGTTCTGCAGCCTCCCGAGGATAAGTACAGACGTCTCCGTACCGATCCGCGAGACTCTACTAAACTAGCTCATGACTCGTGAGACCTAGTAACCTAGGCTCTGATACCAACTTGTCACGACCCAATTCCCAAGCCCAGTCGTGATGGCGCCTCTTGTGTAGACAAGGCCAGCAAGAACATCGTAAACACCTCTTTTTAACCATTAGTTATCGTTAACAAATCCAAAACACGTGTAAAATAGTTATAAATGCGGAAACACCGATAATAGCAATGGATACCATCCCGACACAGCCTAAACCGGGGTGTCACAAGTCATGAGCTACTACAGAGTTTACAATAAGTCTACGAAGTAAAATATCAGATACAATAGTCTGAAGGAATTCAAATAACATAAAATAGGGGAGACAAAGGGCTGCGAACATCAACAGCTACCTCATAACTCCAACTCGCTGCCTGGTCTGGAAGGAAATCAGTGCTGAACTCTGCCATGCCTGAATCTGCACACATGGTGCAGGGAGTAATGTGAGTACTCCGACCTAGTGAGTAATAATAATAAATAATAACCGAAGGCATGAAAACACATAACTACACAAGGAAATTCTATATCAAGCAGTAAATCACTTAAAGCAGTAAAACAGTGAAGAGTCAAATGAAATCTCCTTTCAAAAACAGATAAATCAAGTAAAACAACAAGTAGATAGTGAGTAGAAATTTGCCCCTCGGGCCCAGTATCAATCGCTCAGAACAGTATCAGTCCATCGGGCTCAGTTCAGTCAATCAGCATAGCATCAGCCCCTTGGGCTCACTCTCAGATCATATGGGTACCCACACTCACTGTGGGTGTGCAGACTCCGGAGGGACCCCTTACGACCCAAGCGCTATATCAACATAAGGCCTAAAAGCCTTCTCACGTCACTCCAGCCACCTCGTGGCATATAACTGTATCTCAGGCCCTCGGCCTCACTCAGCCCAGAAAATATCATAAGCCCCTCGGGCATCAATAAAATAGTAGTGCTCAGCCCAAACAATAATGGAAATATCAGTTAAGCCTCAAAATTCAATTAAAGTGGCTGAGTTTGTAAAACAATATAATCAACAGGACTGAGTTCATGTAGTATATCAAATAGTGAGGAAAGAGTGATAAAAATCCACGAAGGACTCAAGTAGTCGGTATGAAGCCCAAAATATGGCAATAAGCCCAAATCAGGTTGATAACAAACACATCTCAGTTAAATACGCGGTAAAATATCAAACGGGACGGACCAAGTCATAATCCCTAGTAGTAACAACCCCGCGCTCGCCATTAAGCGCGTGTTTCACCTTAATATAGCACTACGTTGTGCAAATCCGGGGTTTTGAACCCTCAGGATATCATTTACTATCATTACTCACCTCAAGCCGGCCAAAATCCTAGCTCGCTATGCCATTGCCTCTCGAATCGGCCTCCTCGCGCGTCGAATCTGATCAAAACCACAATGAATACATCACAATAGGCTAAGGGAACATAACCCAATCGAAAAGAATCAAAAAACATCGAAAATCACAAAATTTGCAAAACCCGAGCCACGGGCCCACTTCTCGAATTCTAGAAAATTTTAAATCAACAGATTCCTTATCTCGCCACGAGTCTATATATATCAAGAACTCCCAAATTCGAGCTCAAATGACCCATCAAATCCCAATTTGAAATACCAAATCTCAAGCCCTAGTTCTTCCTCCTTTTTGATAAATTTTCATGAATTTCTAGGTTGATTCTACCATTAAATCATGTATTTAGGTCATAGAACTCACTTCCAATCAATCCTAGTAGAAATTCCCTTTAATTCTCGTCCAAAAGCTCTTAAGGATGTTCAAAAATGGTGGAAAAATACCTTAGCTCGCGGAACAAAATAAAACTTTAAAACCCCTTTCTGCCCAGACATTTTTGCTTCTGCGATCAATAAACCGCTTCTGCTGTTTATGCTTCTGCGAAATTCTTCCGCTTCTGTGATGCTTCACTATTTGCCAAGAACCGCTTCAGCGGTCACAATCCGCACCTGCGGACTCCACTTCTGCGGAAATTCTCTCAATAGCCAATATCTGCATCTGTGATCCCCTTTTTCGCATATGAGGAACCGCATCTGCGGCCCCTTTTCCGCAGATGCGGAAATACCAGAACCAGCAAACTTCTGAAATGCTACAAGTCCAAAATTCATCCCGATGGTTATCCGAAATCACCCTGAGGCCCCCGGGACCTCAAGCAAAAGTGCCAACCCATCCTAAAACATCATTCGAACTTGCTCCAATCATCAAAACACCACAAACAACACCAAAACCATCAAGTTACATCGGATTCAAGCCTAAGTTCTTCTAAAACTTCTGAAACACGCATTTGATCAAAAAACTGACCAAAACACCTCTGAATGATCTGAAATTTTGCACACATATCCCAAATTACCTAACGAAGCTATAACAACTCTCAGAATTCCATTCCGACCTTCGGACCAAAATCTCACCTATCAACCAGAATACGCCAAAATACTAACTTCGCCAATTCAAGCCTAATTCTACACCGAACCTCCAAAATCAATTCCGATCATGATCCTAAGTCACAAATTATCCCCCGAAGATAACCGAATCACCGGAAATCACACCCGAACCTTTTAACTCGTAAGTCAATATCCGGTTGACTTTTCCAAACCAAACCTTCCTTAAAGAGACTAAGTGTCTCATTTCCTACCAAAACCTCTTCGAATCAACTCGATCACATAAGATACGGATAATGAAGCATAAAGAAGCTGAAAATAGGGAGCGAAGCGGTAACTCACGTGATGACAGATCGGGTAATCACAGAGATTTATATGGAGCAACCTGAGGATTTTGTAACAAGAGAAAAGGAAATTATGTCTGCAAATTGAAAAAGAGCCTATATGGATTGAAACAAGCTCCAAAGGAAATGGTATTTGAAGTTTGAATCTTTCATAGAAGAACAAGGGTACAAGAAAACTTATTCAGACCACTGTGTATTCTTCCAGAAGTTCTCTAATGATGATTTTATTATTTTATTGCTTTATGTGGATGACATTCTTATTGTTGGCAAGAATAAATCCAGAATCGTAGTCCTTAAGAAGCAGTTGAGCAAATCGTTTGCGATGAAGGACTTGAGGCCATCAAAGAAAATCTTGGGCATTCAAATCCATCGACATAGAGACAGAAAGGAGTTATTTCTGTCCCAAAAGCAATACATTGAGAAGGTACTCAAGAGGTTTAGTATGACAGATGTAAAAGTAGTTAGTACTACTCTTGCTAAACACTTCAAATTGAGTATTAGTCAGAGTTCATCTACTGATGAAGAGAAAAATGAGATGTCTCTTATTCCTTACTCTTCTGTCGTTGGTAGCTTGATGTACGCTATGGTTTGCACTAGACCAGATATTGCACATGTCGTTGGTACTGTTAGCATATTCCTTTCTAATCCTGGAAAAGAATATTGGGATGTAGTAAAATAGATATTAAGGTATTTGAAAGGTACTGCAGATTTGAAGCTGTGCTTTGGCAATGGCAAGCCTGAACTTGTTTGTTACACAGACTCTGATTTAGGAGGCAATCTTGATAATTCAAGATCCACTTTCAGTTATTTGATCACTTTTGCAGGGGGCTGTTTCTTGGCAATCTAGACTACAGAAGTGCATAGCTCTATCCACCACAGAAGCCGAATTTATTGCAGTCACAGAAGGTGCCAAGAAACTATTATGGATCAAGGAGTTTATTAATGATATTGGCTTTAAGCAGCCAAGGTACATCTTATTTTGTGATAATCAGAGTGCTATCTATCTCACAAAGCACTCCACTTTTCATTCTAAGACCAAACATATAAATAGAAAGTGTCATTGGATAAGAATAGCTGTGAAAGAGAAATTATTTGAGGTAGAGAAGATACACACTGATGAAAATCCTTCGGATATGCTGACAAAGGCGGTGGTTGCAGATAAATATGAATTTTGTAGAAAATTGGCAGGCATGAAGCCTGTCAATAGTTCCTCTACTTGAAGACACATTTGGCCCCTTTGCTGGAGGGGGAGTTTGTTGGGCACATGCCCATGTTGTCTAATCAAAGGCCCAATGACCTAATCCTATTCTCTTTTGGTTTCCAATCCTATTCGGAATTGAATTCGGTTTTTGTTCTTATTTTGAGTGGGTTTTGGCTTTAAGAGAAAGCACCACTCCTGATCTATAAATAGGACAATATTGGAGAATTATTCTATGCTCATTGATACAAGTCTTTGAAAGACTTAAGCACATAAGAGTGGTTTTTGAGAGAGCTTATCAAGAGAGAAGAGAAGAAAAGTATTTGTTTTGCTGCAGATTTGTATTCCAACCAGCCAACTTCAAATCACGTTTTGCGATTCGTTACCCGTTGGATCGGGCTGAAATTTTGACTGAGTATTTTTAACATCTTGATCTTGGATTTGATTGGTGAAGATCGGATTTGAAAGCCTGTAGAATCTGATTTCGAGCCTCGAACAACAACTTTATTTTTGTGGATTCTCCTCTTTCTTCAATTGATTAGTTGTTGCTCTTGTTACTATTGTTGCTCCGTTTTTGGCACTTGTTGTGTAGGCAATTTGGAGAACTTTTGTAACCCTCTTATTGTTATAGTGGAGTTTTTTTGGATCTTTGTGATCCCGCGCTTTTTACCATCGATTTGAAGGATTTTCCACGTTAAAATTTGGTATTCTTTATCTTCTTTATTTTCGGGTTTGCCTCTTCCTCGACATAACAAACACAAGTCTCTAGAAATACGATTATCAATAAATCATAGCTAATTAATACTCATTCTCGACTTAATTTATTACTTAACCTTAATAAATTAGTATGGTTTGATTTAAAAATTTGTTACAATTAATTTAACCTTTACTCTTAAAATTAAAATGGGACACGTTACCTTATTAGGGTGCAATATTGTGAAGTCAAGCCATGTAACAAAGCATCAGTTCAGTATAAGCCTCCCTGAAATTTCGATACCAAATAAATTGGGAGAGAAGAGAGTTTATTGAATTTCTTCAACTACTCGAAAATATAAGAACCTTGTTCAATTAAACACAAAGAGAAACCGAAAGAAAAACTAGAAATCTCACTGAAAGTCACCAACGAAACCATTGTTCACCCGCATAATGAAATACAGCAATCTTAAAAAGAATATCGTATTTTTACATTTTGTAAAGTTTTAGTTTTAATATCTTCGTTCTACACTTAATGAAATTTTCGTAGAATCTTAGAGAAATGATATGACATCTAAAATAATAAGATTTAAAGGATATTTCTTTTTTAAATATATGATAGTTTTGAAAGTGAAAACAGTTAGGTCGGGAATCCAAACTAGAGTAAGAATTTGATAAGTAAATACTGAATCAATAACAACAAGGAATTGAACAACTAGAATTAAAGAGATGAAAATAAAGGATATGAGAATAATTCAAGAAAAGAATTCCAAGAACTTCCAAGAATGCAAGTTCTATAGCCTTGACAAGATCAAAGTAACAAGGTCTTGATTTATGGAAGAAATCAAACATAGTAAAAAGCAAATCAAAATAATAGATTCGGATCTTGACCGCTTTACGAGTAACTTGAGACAACAATTAATAACTAGTATTAATCGCCTTCTAAGAATACCACAAAGGAATCAAATATATCATAAAAGAGAAGTAATCTTAATACCTTGAACTATGAACTAGTAAAGGTTAAAAGATAAATCTCAAAGCACAAGTAACAAATCTTCCTCCTCTTGTACTTCAATTTGAGCCACAAAATAATAAGAAAACTTAGACAATTCTTCTCCTTCGGTCTTGAGCTCGTTCTCGATAATTAAAAGCTTCTTTATTTGCTCTTGAAGTCTAATGATCTTGTTTTAAAATTCTTTAGCTTGACATCTTGTTAAAGGCCATCTTGAGATTCCAACGCCTCATCCTTGTCCTTGGATAGAGTTGAGCTTCCTAAGATGCTATCATTCCCCTCTTCTTGAAGAAAATTCGTCCTCAAATTTCGACCTTGCAAGAAAAAGAAAACACGCACTAGTGGTGAGCTACACGCGCCCCCACATGTATTTTTAGTACGTTTTTTTATTCTTTCTTCTTTTTCTTATCCTTTTTCCTTATTTCTTATTATTATCATTTTTTTTGTTATTTCATTCTTTTTCTTTTTGTTTTGGTCACCGGCGGCATAAAATGGCGGTCGTCGGAATTTCAGAAACACTATTTTTTCCAGCAAATTTTTTTTTTCGGCGACAGATTTTTATCCCGATCTAAGTGTGTTTTATTTTTTTTATATATATATATATATATATATATATATATATATATATATATATATTTATATATATATATATATATATATTAAAAGTGTAATTTATATGTGGGAGGAAGAGCCAAAGAAATAAAAACGAATATAAGCTGAAAAAACTTTTTCTAGTTAAAATTTCAATACATCATTTTTTTCCGGCGTGAGAAGGTTTTTCGATGATGAATTTTTCCCCCAAATCTGAGTTGCTTTGCTTATGAATAGATCTTTTTGAAAGTTTAATTTGTGTGTGAAAAGAAAAAATAGAAGAAAAACGATTAGACAAAGTCAACGGTGAATGAATATCTATCGGAATTAGAGAAGAAACGAAAAAAAAGTAAAAGAAAAAAGACATAGAAAAAGGAAGAGGAAAAAAAAGTAAGAAAAAATGGTTAAAAAAAATAAAAAATAATCTGAAAATCATTTTTTCCTTCTTCTCACTCTCTTTTGGGAGAGTCAAATACATACACTCTGTCACGTCAGCGTTAAGAGTGCAAATAATTTTATTTAAAATAAGTTTAGGGGGATAATAGGATTTCCGTGAAGAAAAAGTGTGTAGTTGGGAATCCGGGTATAAGTCAGGGGGTACTTGTGCATTTTTCCGATATAAATATGTAGATTCGAAAGAGTAAGAAAATCTAGGATCCCCTCTTCTTGTTTCCTTTGTTAATTTTTGAAAACAAATTAGATACAAAAGAAATATCCTAGAGAGCAAGCAATTGTATATATTTTTTTAAAAATTGATTTTCATTTTTTTCTGATTTTTTTTCTTTGTTCTTAGTATTCAAGATATCCCAAGAATTATCAAGAACGAAATCTTGATAGAACCGCTCTGATACCACTTGATAATAGCTAGGTCGGGAATCCAAACTAGAGTAAGAATTTGAGAAGTAAATACGGAAGCAATAACAACAAGGAATTGAACAACTAGAATTAAAGAGATGAAAATAAAGGATATGGGAAAAATTCAAGGAAAGAATTCCAAGAACTTCTAAGAACGCAAGTTATATAGCCTTGACAAGATCAAAGTAACAAGGTCTTGATTTATGAAAGAAATCAAACGCCTTTACTTAAAAAGCAAATCAAAATAATAGATTCGGATCTTGACCGCTTTACGAGTAACTTGAAACAACAATTAATAACTAGTATTAATCACCTTCTAAGAACACCACAAAGGAATCAAAGATATCATAAAAGAGAAGTAATCTTACTACCTTGAACTATGGACTAGTAAAGGTTGAAAGATAAATCTCAAAGCACAATTAACAAAGGTTCAAAATAACTCTCAAAGTATGATATACTTAATCATTAATGCAGTCTCTTATGAATGAGAAGAACTCCCTATTCATAGGAGTACTAAGGCATAAAATCCTTTAAAATTAGGTAGGGTGGTTGTTATGGCAAACAAAATCATTACAATTAGGTAGGGTGGTTGCTAAAGCATCCAAAGTCATTACAATTAGGTAGGGGGCGGCCAAGACCCTTTGGGGCAGATTTGGGCCTTAAAACAACTAGTTTGGGCCATTGATTTAGACTCCAATTGGGCTCCTTTTGTAATACCTCATTTTGGACCTCTTTTAAGCTCATTTTGAGCCCATTTGGCGGACTTCAAGGGCTGATTTGGGCCACCCAATCTTCCTCCTCTTGGACTTCAATTTGAGCCACCAAATAATTTAAAAACTTAGACAATTCTTCTCCCTCGGTCTTGAGCTCTTTCTCGATAATTAAAAGCTTCTTTATTTGCATTTGAAGTCTAATGACCTTGTTTTGAAATCCTTGAGCTTGACATCTTGTTAAAGGCCATCTTTGAGATTCCAACGCTCCATCCTTGTCCTTGGATAAAGTTGAGCGCATAGGCTTTTCGAAGCCTCGCTTGGAGCTTGCCCATAGGTGGACCACTTGTAAAATGTCATCAGGTTCACATGCCGGGCTTAGTTTTGTGAGGCTTACGTCCCAAATATCCCACCATGCACCTAAATTATACCTAACGCTTGATTCTCAGGTCATCCAACAGTTTTTACATAAATCATGTATTAAATTTTCTAATTACCATTGACCCCTCAAAATTCTTTAAAAAATAAATGATAAAAATTTGATTCTTTAAAAAAATATAAAAATTGAGAAAACTCAAATAATGAGCGATTGTAGTGCATTCTTACTAACTGAGAATATAGTGAGGGTAAATATCGTTTGAATATTTTCTTGAAAATAGATAGTCGAAATTTATATCTTCACTTCCAATTAATTTTAGTATCTAAGTTTTATATTCAAAATTATCATATTTTTATTACCGCACTATTTAAAATTAATTTTATATTTATTCACGAAGGAATATTATTTTAAAATATAGTACTGACAACGTTTATTGATTATTTATTTTTCGGGACGTAAAATATGCAGTTTGATAATAACTTTTAATAAATTATGATTTCTTATTTGTTATAAAGTTATGACATCGTAGTTGATTTGTATCTCATAATAACTCTAGTAATATTGCATAATTTACACTTATAAAATATATGCTAAATCGGAGGTGGGCATATATCGCAGGGAAAGGGGCCGCGACACCGAAAACTTGCCTCCGTATCAATCTTCATGACCAGCGATAAATTTATACTGAATGTAGCAGTGTTCCTTTATCCATCGAATCCTCGGTCTGCTTTTGCTAGATATTTTATTTTCTATGAATATTTTTAACTCTTTTTTTCTTAAAAATTCAATTTATTTTTATGTTATTATGCTATTTTATTAGTTATAAATTAAATTTGCTTAAAGCAGGCTTCTCACGCTCTTTTTTTTTTTTTTTTTTGAAAAATGGTAAGATTTATTCTTTTACTTTTAAATATTATCTATATTTAACCTCATTATATACTCGGAACAAATATACCCCTGCCGTAACCATACTTGTCATATATACAGTCAGACCTCTCTATAACAACATACTTATATAACAACACTCCACTATAAAATTTAATCTTTTTTTTTCAGAATCAACTTTCATGTTATGTTAGAATATATGTTCTCTATAACATTAACTCGCTATAACAAATAAAAACATTCAGAATAAACAAGGTGTTATAGAAAGATTTGACTGTACCTAAGTATATGACAAATATGATAACGATAGGAATATATTTGTTCCGAAAGTATAACTAACATTAAATGTAGAAAATATTTAATAGTAGACGAGTAAATCTAGCCCTTTTCCCTTTTTAAGCCACTGAGGGGACCACTTACCGCTAGCTAGTAAAGTTTGTCATGTTACCATAAAAATTGATTCTCGTTTTGGAAATAATTGAATGTATGTCATCAAAGAATTGGCAGGATACCAAAAAATGTGGTATCATGAAACAAAAAGAGTTATCATCTTCGTTATAACGTTATTTAGGTAGCGTTTGATCATATATCACAAATTTATTTTGAAAAATTTGATTTTAGTGAAATTTGGTTTGAAAATAAAAATGTGTTTGGACATACGTTTTCAAAACATATTTTCCAACTTTATTTTGAAAAAATATGTATATAATTCTCAAGTTTTGGGATTTTAGCCCAAATTCAGCTCAATAACTAATTTTGGAATTTGAAATTTTTGATCTGGGATTTGGCCAAAATATGAACAAAATTTATGGCCAAACATGAGTTTTGAAAATAAATCTCAAATTTATTTTGGCAAAACTTATGGCCAAACGGGGCCTAAGGTCATTTATTTTGGCAAAACTTATGGCCAAACGGGGCCTAAGGCAAAATTTATGGCCAAGCTTGATAAGCTAAATTTATTTTAAACTATTTAATAAAAAGTCATTTATCACTTTTTCCATTAATTATTCACTGTTTTTATTAGAAGGAATATTATTTTAAAAAGTATAAAATATAATCTAAATAAATATTCATATTATTAAAACTATTCAATGTCAATGTCTTTTCTTAAAAATCTGAATAATCTTTAAAAGAAGAATAATTTTTGTTGGTTAAGGAATACTTAGAATTAATTTAAAATAAAAAGGAAACAAGGTTGAAAATTTTGAAATATTTTTGGCGTTATAGTCGAGGAAATTTCCTAAAATACCCCTAGCTTATTAGGTAGGCTCTTATTTAAAGCACACTGTCACTCTTATTACCATTATCCTTCATTTTGGGTTTTTCCCAGTGCTTAGTCCACCTGTAAGGTATTTTCTCTACACTGTCACTCTCTTCAACATTTAACTTTTCTCCGAAATAATTCCTTTTTAGCTGAAGATTAAATCTTTTTCTAGTGTTCTTGTGAGAGTTGAGATGTGGACTGAATCTTGAAGTAAAAGACTCTGTTTTTTTGTGTAGAAATAAAAAATTTAGCTGAAAAGCTCTTGTTTTGTGTAGCATGCATGTCATTTTAAGGGTGTTTGAATCTTGGGGTTTTTTTTTCTGTGTGTAGATCTGCAAAAAGTCTTAGCTGAATCTGTTGCTTTTTTATAATGTATCGCATAGATCTGCTTATTTATTCTTGACTGTGGCTTGGTTGCTTGCGTAATGTAGCTTTTTAATATATGAGATTCTGCTTTTATAGATGGTGTTGAAAAAAAGCTAAATCATAATATCTGCTTAATTCTTTTCTTAACATGCAACTTTTCTCTGCTTATTTTCTTTTTTGTGTTAAAAAATCACTTTCGCTTTTCCTTTTATGTTTTTGCTACATTCTTTGTTTTATGATTCTCATTTGTGTAAGGGTCCCCATGGCTTAGTTCAAGTGATGAAGGTTGAGGGAAGCCGTGGGAACAAAGCGAAGGGAAGACGGTCGAGTCCATTATCCCCGAGTTTTGAAGGCTGTGGTTGGTCTAATGGTTGACCATAAAAATGATTTTCATAAAAAGAAAAAATGATTCTCATTGGTGTAAGGAGCTTTATTTTTGTAACTGAGGTGGCTTAAAATCTTGTAAATAAGCTGGATTTTGGTACTTGTTCTGTTATGTTGTTCATTTGTATATAGTTACTGCTTTATGCGTGGTTCTTGAAAATAATTCACATCTATTGTCTGAAGCATGGCCTGCAAAATGTGGATCTGAAATTTGAGAAGTATGTCCACAAGTTGAGTTTGGACCATAACGTCTTCAGATCTAAATGATTAAGACCAATGATTTAAACCTTTTGTTTTATTTGCAAGGTGTGTTCCCACTCCTGTGGTTGAGATAAATTTAATCACTAAACCATAGTTGCTGATCTGAAGTAAAGTCAAGCTCTACTAAGTGTAATCTGTAACAGTTATCTATGCCATTTTGAGGATTTGGTTTTGGTCTTGTTTCAAGTTATGATGCACTAGCTTTAGACTCTTCAGAATTACAAGTAGATGGATGGATGTATTTGCTCAAAAGAATTATGACCTATTAGTAGAATATTATGTTGATCTTAGTAGATGATCCTTCTGGTAGATTGTTTCGTTGTTTATACTATTTCCGATGTCTTTTTCTTCTACCATACCATTAGCATTAGATCTGTAATTACTTATGTTTGCCTCAGTTGAATTTACCATCACAAATAGTAGAAAAAAAGAGATGACAATCAATGGCTTTGTTACCATAAAGAATTTGTACAATTAAAGTCGTCTCTTGCTACTTTAGCTAAATTAATGGGGCCCCTCCCACTCAGGTTATGAAATTCCTTGAACGTCTTTTCATTTCATTTATTGCCTAATGATATTAGTTCAAGATGATATTTTGACTTTCCATAACATCATTATTCATTAGTAAGAGATTATGCAATCTTATGCATCTTCCTCTTTTACTAGAAGTGGCCTTGAGTTTTCTTTCTTTTGTGTCATTTGCATCATTGGTATTTGGTAAGTGGATGTGAGATAAATGTTCCATTTTCTTGACCGTTTTAAAGGGTTCATTTCTGTGAAGCTTGCCTTTTTGTGTGCCTAGAACAGTTTTGGGTCTACAGAGCACATATGACAGTCTTGTTTAGCGATTTCCAATTCAAATTTTCTTATAATCATTTCTGGCTAACAGATATTTTTCCTTTTTCCCAAATGTTCATCATAATCACTTGTTTATTAAGAAGTCTTGATGCAAAGTCGTGATTGATGTGATATATTACATGATTCGTGAATATGGAATAGTGGTAGATGTGATTGATGATTTGCTTTCCTTTAATTCTCCAGTCTAATTAGATTAGTGTCAAGCTTTATAGCTTTATCTTGATAAGCTGACTTGCATTCTTGTCTATAGTCCATAACGTGTTTTTGTCCTTGTGGCAGCTCTGTTTGCACCTCTTCTTCTAAAATGTCGGATCTTGAGGTTCCACTTCGTCCCAAGAGGAAGAAGAATGTGGTGGACTATCTTGTCCAATTCAGATGGATCATCGTTATCTTCTTCGTCCTTCCTCTCTCCTTCCTGTATTACTTCTCCATATATTTAGGGGATGTTAGGTCTGATTGCAAATCTTTCAAGAAGCGGCAGAAGGAGCATGACGATAATGTTAAAAAGGTTGTGAAGCGTCTAAAAGAGAGAAATGCATCTAAGGATGGTCTTGTCTGCACTGCTAGGAAGCCCTGGGTTGCTGTTGGAATGAGAAATGTGGACTACAAACGTGCTCGTCATTTTGAAGTAGATCTTTCTCCATTTAGAAACGTCCTTGACATCGACAAGGAGCGAATGGTTGCTAGAGTTGAGCCTCTAGTCAATATGGGCCAAATATCTAGAGTTACTGTCCCTATGAATCTTTCCCTTGCAGTTGTCGCTGAGCTTGATGATCTAACTGTTGGCGGTCTGATCAACGGCTACGGGATTGAAGGAAGCTCTCACATTTATGGACTGTTCTCCGACACTGTTGTGTCATATGAGATTATTCTAGCGGATGGGCAGGTAGTTAGAGCTACAAAGGACAATGAATATTCTGATCTTTTCTATGCTATACCGTGGTCTCAAGGGACATTGGGGCTTCTCGTTTCAGCTGAGATCAAGCTCATTCCTATCAAGGAATACATGAAACTTACTTACAAACCAGTAGTTGGTAATCTGCAAGAGATTGCACAGGCTTATATAGATTCTTTTGCACCTAGAGACGGAGATCAGGATAATCCTGACAAGGTTCCAGATTTTGTAGAAACGATGGTGTACAATCCCACAGAAGCTGTTTGCATGACCGGTAGATATGCTTCGAAAGAAGAGGCCAAGCAGAAGGGCAATGTGATCAACAGTGTCGGTTGGTGGTTCAAACCCTGGTTTTACCAGCATGCTCAAACTGCACTGAAGAGGGGGGAATTTGTAGAGTACATTCCAACTAGGGAATACTACCACAGGCACACAAGGTGCTTGTATTGGGAAGGGAAACTTATCCTTCCATTTGGCGATCAGTGGTGGTTTAGGTATCTTCTAGGATGGCTCATGCCGCCCAAGGTTTCTCTACTTAAAGCCACTCAAGGTGAGGCCATTAGAAACTATTACCATGACATGCATGTCATTCAGGATTTGCTTGTTCCTCTTTACAAGGTTGGAGATGCTCTCGAGTGGGTCCACCGTGAGATGGAGGTAAATTTTACATATGTTTTTCATTTCAGAAAGAAATGAACTAGAAGAGGAAATACTTTTCTATACCTTTTGTGTTAGATTTTGTTGTTTCTTTCAGCTATATTTTCTCATTGTATAAGTTCCTCTTAACAATTTTTAGGTGTATCCCATCTGGCTCTGCCCCCACAGACTCTACAGGCTGCCATTGAAAACCATGGTGTATCCTGAGCCAGGGTTTGAGCTGCACCGCAGGCAAGGTGACACACCATATGCTCAAATGTATACCGACGTTGGTGTCTACTATGCTCCCGGACCTGTTTTGAGGGGTGAGGTCTATGATGGTGCAGAGGCAGTCCGTCAGTTGGAGAATTGGTTGATCGAAAACCACGGATTTCAGCCACAATATGCTGTCTCCGAGCTGACAGAGAAGAACTTCTGGAGGATGTTTGATGGCGGCCTATACGAGCACTGCAGGAAAAAGTACAGAGCCATCGGAACGTTCATGAGCGTGTACTATAAGTCCAAGAAAGGAAAGAAGACGGAGAAGGAGGTGCAAGATGCTGAGCAAGAAACAGCTGAACTTGAGACCCCAGAAGTTGATGAGCCTGCGGATTGAATTTAGATTGGTTTTCATGGACTTCTCTCTGCTTTTCTCAGTTCTGTTGTGCATTGTCTGAATTATTTATCTGTTTGTCTGTAATGGCAACTTTGACTTTCCTTTTAATCAGCTAGACTGGATTTAGTTAAAGTTAAACTATTGATTTGGTGCTAAACTGGAATTTGTGTTGAAACTTGATGGAAAGCCATGTTTCATATTCTGTTTGTATTTTGATATGCTATGATTTCTCCTTCAGGATTCCATCTTAAAATATGACCAAACAGCCTGATCTTGTTTCTCTTTTGAATCTCTGCTCTGCTACCATTATTGGATTTAATCATTAACATTTAACATATAAATATTTTTAATTTATTAATAGGCATGATTACCAAAAATTAGCTTTTATATCTAACTAAAAACCATAGAATATGATTATCATTGTCACTTAGGACCTTACATATGTGAAAATATTCAGCACTAAAATTGGAAAATACTTTCTGTTTTAGTAAACATTTCTCATGAAAAATATATTAAGTATTTGTACGCGGTTTAAAGGAATGAGTAACAATTGAATTTGTACGCGGTTTAAAGGATAGGTGATTGGATTTAACACGAATGAAACAAATAATTAAATTAAAGAGAAATAAAACGATCAAACCAAACGTGATGGAACAATTAAGCCTGGCTTTAAGTTGAACACTGAAATTGGCTGCGATCGAGCCCTCGATACGGGCTCGGTTGCAACTAAAGAAAAGAGTAACTAAAGAACACTTTTAACAATAGCTAGAAGCCAAAAATGAACTTTATTTATTTGATATGCATGCCAACAAGAGTCCGGAACCAAAATGTGGTTCTTTTGGATTCAAACAAAAAAACTATGTGAAAAAAAAACTTAGTGACATAAATATATATAGCATTTTTGAAACCATGCTATACTTTAACGGCTATAGCGTGGTTCCAAAAAACACTATATTTGAATTAATTTAAGCGGAAAAATATAGCACAACGTCTTAACAAAAGACGCTATATATATATATATATATATATATATATATATATATATATATATATATATATATATATATATATATATATATATCGTCTCCTTCCCTTCCCCAAAACAGAAACGGGACCCCCAAATTAAAAAATCAAACTGCCCCCCTCCCCCTCCATTTTTAAACCAAAACAGTTTGTCCCGTCCAACAAAAAGTTAAGATTCTCGGTCCCACGTGCTAGCTAAGACGTTATCTCTGACATTGTTGGTTGTTTCGGCTCAAAATTACAAAATCTTCGACTTTCTAAAAACCTTAAATTGAGGTATTTTGACTTAGTTTTTGGTAAAAGTTGTATAAAAAATGCATATTAGTTATTTTTTATGTGCTCTATATTATTTTGTGACTGTTTTGCGATTTAACTAATTTATTGTTTTTTATCCGGACAATAGTAGTGTGCTAAAAAATTTGTAAAATAGATAAATTGTTATTAGTTGTTAAAAAAAATTAATTAGTTACTTTTTACTGTGGTATATGTAATTTCGTGATTGTTTTGTGATTAAATTGATTTGTTATTTTTATCCAGTTTAGATTATTAATTTTCTAAAAGACAAGTAAACTAGATAAATTTTTGCTTAAGTACCCTGTAGTGATATTTTGTGGCTTAATGTAATGTTCGTATTTGTAGTGTAGTGACCTTTTAGCATAGTAAAACGTAGTGCCCTTTTAGTGAAGTATCCTTGTAGTTATAGAATGAATCATTTAAGTATCTCTTATTCCCATAAATACGTCAAAAAGCTGATATTCAAACACAAATTATCTCGCAATTAATATTTTACATGTTGTGCGGGCTATTGGACTACATGTGTTCCACCAGTTGGGACTGCAGATGCAGCAGCATGCCGGCGAGGGAGTGGCCGCTTTGCACGACTATGGCTGGCATGTTACAGATTTGGCTGCCCGGACATTGCAGCGAGCCTAGGATGATGAGCACTTAGGACACGAGGATGATTATATGGCACCAGAGCATTGCCATCGTGAGCCAGTAGTGCAACCTGAACGTGCTCGATGTGGCAGGGGTGTGCCACGAGGCGGGGGTATCCCACGAGGTAGGGGTATCCCACGAGGTCGTGGGGGTCGGCGAGGAGGTGGTCCCCAGCAAGGGAGTGTTGAGGCACCTGTTGAGGATGTTGGAGTTGATCAGCCGGGTTACCACCCTGATCCTAGTGATATCCCGTCATTTAGCTTGGGGCTTACTCCAGGGACTTCGCAGGTGACCTCGTCACTTCCATTGTCGATTGCGGGCACGACCTTTACCTCACATGACTGGGATGCGTTGTTTGCTGACCATACAGAAGCATCGACGGTTGCTGATGCTCGTCCGGTACGAGATGTAGATAGTGGGCACCGACTTAGTTATGGCTCACCACCGAGGATGCGGAGTATCTTCCACAGGATTTGGTTAGTTTGTATTACTATTACTTAGTTTTTGTGTTTATCTCATTGATATGTCATAAAAAAAAGCATATTTTTTTTGAAGTCATCATCCTTGCCCGTCGCAGAGGCCACTAGGAGCAACACTCACATACCTGAGACGGATGAGTATATTTAGGAGCCCGCTGTGATCATGGTAAGACATTTTAATTATTTCTATGCAATCAAACCTTACAATACTATTATATATTAATTATACTAAAATATGTCATTATTTTGTAGGTTACTACTGTGCCGATGACCCCTTCTACCGAGCTTCACAGCCTTACCGACGATCATGCTGCAGCTCATCCTCCGATACAGAGGCGTCGTAATTAGGATGATCCTAATAGTATTGCTGGGCGGGATGGGATGCGCCCGAGGCAAGTGCTGCTTTAAAGCATAAATGATGTGGGACACATTGATTGTTTTGATTTTATGTACATATGACAATCTGTAAATAATGAAAGCTATTTTTATTGTTTACATTTTATATGCATTATGTTTTTATTTCTCCGGTTCTTCGTTATTTTAATACTACAACACAAACACAAACATAACAACTTAACATAATTTAAAATCAATACAACAAATGAAGATACAAGATACAGAAAACATAAAGATAAAATACTACACTCAACATATACATGTTATTGTTTAGTCACTACCACCTAGTATTCTCTGCTCCAACCACTTAAATTTTTCTTCTTCTGCCTCTTTTAGTTTCTCCTGTAATTCCGCAATTTCTCATTTCATTTCAGACATCAATGAGTTCATGATACCATTCTTCAAAATTGCAATAATTTCTGTCATTACCTTCAAACCTGTTTACACACATCAAGTATCTGCCCCCAACATGACCATCGGACCAACATGAGTTCATTATACAGCGTTTGCCACAATAGCACATTGCGTCCAGACGTTTGTTAATGAGGAAAAAACCCTATTTTTATGGAATATTTTGCTATTTGTTTTGGTTAAGTGTAGATACTAACTAAAATGCGCTAGTTATTTATAAGCAAGGCAACACGCATAACGTGATATGTAACCGCGCTATGCTTCATGTGCTAATGATTCTTTACGGTACAATACAACTTTTTCAGAAAACAGCTTTTCTAGAACGACAACTTTATCAGGTTGACAAGACAATACACATAACGTGGTATGTAACCGCGCTATGCTTCCTGTGCTAATGATTCTTTACGGTACAATATAGCTTTTCTAGAACGGCAGCTTTATCAGGTCGACAAGACAATACACATAACGTGGTATGTAACTGCTCTATGCTTTCCGTCCTAATGATTATTTCGGGTACAATAAAGCTTCTAAAACTGAACCAAGTCATATGTATTTCAAAGATATTTTGAATAAATATTACAACATCCATTAAAAAAATGCCACTAACATTTAACAAGTGCAATAAGAGGCAAACAGGTGAAGGTAGTACAATCGATCTCCATGGATCACATCTTAACACTATCGATCCCTACCTTGAAAAAAATATGCTAGGTTGCAACACTGACTTGAGTGATGACAAGTGGTATGGTGTTCTCTGTACCTTTAAAAATGAACCTATCAATATACACACTGATCTCAAAGTCGTAGGGCACATTATTGAGGGCGAAGCGCATTCTACAAAGCCTGAAGATATGCGAATTTGGGGCGAAAAACTATAATGGGTTCCCCTTTACTCAAAACAGTGCGATTACAAAGTACTCTGTCGCTGGCATGGGCTTGTTGTGCCACATTGACTGTCTACAGCCTTCCAAACAAATACATACAAAGATGAACCAGAAGTGATTAGGCATCTGATGAAGGAGATTCTAGAGATGGCAAATGCACTTGCTGTTCATCATGAAATAGATGATCTTAACTTCTTGAGAGGAACGGAGCATCGCTACTGTGATTTATTAAAAAATGATAAATTCCATAGAGACAATGATTATCCTGTTTTCCCAGCAGTTGTCGAGTGGGAGGGACTACCTAAATTTCTACCATAGACGTTGGACGTAGGTGACCTATATTATTGTAGAAATCAGGCAAGTGGTCTTCTTGATGATAGCGATGAAATGCGAGAAATGTGTGTCAACTGGGGCCTAGATTATGATGCCCTCGATCCCGAAGGGTACATACACGATGTTGACGAAGAAGTTGAAGAAAATGACAATGAAATAGTTCCAGATAGCGATGATGATGGTGAATGAGAATATTTTTTTTTAAATGGGTTTATGTTAGATTGTTGTACTGAAGTATTAATGTTAAATATCAAAAAGATATAACAACAATGGAAACATAATTTTCTTTCATACATTCTGCAAGATAAACAAGTACATACACTTATTACAAACACATTATGGAAACAAAACACTACGTGTATCCTTGATAGTAGGGCACATTAGATGAACTTCCACTAGGATCTGGATTACCACCGCCATCCAAACTAGCTGAAGGATATTTATGACGGTGTCGTGTCCTGTTTGAGAGCATATGCCACATTTACGTGCATAAACGTTATCACTAACATCCATTTGGTTCCGTATATGAGTTTTTTTTGCACTTGTAGCTTATGCAAATAGTCCTTTTTACACACCATTTAAATGGTTTCGACGGCCAATAATGCTCAGCAACCACTGGCTGCAACTGCCTACTATATGTGTTTAAGTATGCAACAATACTATATTGCTTATCAACATAGTTGGTTGGCCCTAAAGCTGTCTATTGAAAGCACTTGATGGCATGTGAGCATGGCATGTGGTAGATGGACGATTTCCCATAAGAACACAACCTGTTGGTTTCATTTACGGTATGTATATTATTCCTCGGGTTCGATGGATAGCGGTGCGTACTTCAAAAAATATTTTGCTCGTTGTAATACTGTAAAAATGAATGCCAATGTGCTCGCCTCCTGTATTTCTCAAATTTTTTCATTGGTATTTGCATAAATTCAACACCCCTCTCCATCAGTTCCGATGCACCTCTATTCCTTTCAACGAACCTCTCCACCATCTGTTTGAATGACATCCGCACGATGACAGTGACATGCAATCCACGTGCAGACTTTAATAACCCGTTGAAAGACTCTGACACATTTCTAGTCAGGGTTTCCCATCATCTGCCACCATCCGCATGCAATGTCCACTTGTCAAGCTGATGTCGCATCAACCAATGATAGGCCCTTTCGTCTTCCTGCGGGATCGATTCCATGCACCTCCTGAATTTGCACTTCTGGTGATCAGTTGCAGCCATCCACATTAAATTGTGCAACTCCTTGTTGGGGTATTTCTTCTATAAATTGGCCTTCAGGTGCCTCACATAGTAACGGTGGTATGCATACAGTTCCTTCCATGCAGGGAAATGCTCTACATAACTTAATATACCCCAATGCAATAAGATATTAGACAAATACCTGAACGTTGTTTGACAACGTGCTCCTTCAAGTGGTTCCAAAATACCGTCCACGTCTCTTGGCTTTCATTGGCACAAATGGAAAATGCTAGGGGTAATATTTGTCCATTGGCATCTACTGCAACGACGATCAATAGCTTAATATCATACTTTCCATAGACATGAGTACCATCTATGGATATTACCAGCCGACAATTCACAAAACCATCCATTACTGGTTTAAATGCCCAGAACACATATCTGAATATATATTCTAGTATTCCCGCACTCCGCTCAAGTTTCCATTCAACAACAATCCCAAGGTTAAAGTGTTGCAATGTGGCCATGTACCTGGATAGAGATGCAAATGATTTATCCTAGTCGCCATAAACAATTTCAAATGCACGTTTGCGCCCGAGATATGCCTTTCTTTTAGCAATAGTAATACACTCTTTGATCTTATACCTTATGAACGCTTCCAAGTTGAAGTGATTCCCACTGAATGTGTCTATTTGACAATGATGGGTGCCAATGTATTTACCCACTTTCCACATATTTGTTTTCTTCTTTATCGCACGCAACATCCAATTAGAACCCGTAAACCATCTACGGCAAATAACCTTGTATACATCCGGAGATGACTCCTATATTGTCATCTCACGGAATTCTTTTACGTTGTACATTTTCACCGCCCTGCTTAGGCACGCCTTATTAGGAAAAAGCATGCCTTTTGACAACACCGTTGGTCTAGATTCATTCCACATTGCTGTCCGAATTTCGTCAATATCCCTTGTGAGGGCATGCACATCCAGTGTACTTGGCAAATGATCAAGGTAAGTAATATGCCTTGAATGAAATGGCACATGGCACTCGTACACTCTTGGTCTAACGGGAGGTGGAGCATGCTCCCTCGTCAAATTAGGTTTGGAATTCTCTTCTTTCTCATCATCACCCTCGTCAGGGAAGGGCGTGTCATCTCCAGACTCATCGCTATTGTTGTCATAATCACTATTCTCTTCCTGACTCTGCGTATCTGCCAGATCCCGAGTAAATATGTCGTCTTTGGGTAATTGAGTGAGGACAAGACCATCAAGTTTCTCATTTTCACTGCACCACCAAGATAGAATGAGTTACTGAAATTGGTCTAAACAATACGTATAACTTTATATATTCACTTACAAATCATAATGTGTTGATACTCCATGTTGCACATTATCTTGTTGATGCTGATTCCTGTGTGGACCACCATGATCCAACACACCAAAACTAGGCATATTCCAAATGGCCGTTGGTTCATAACTTGTAAAATTCATATCTGGTCGGTACCCCTTATGGAATATATGAGTGTTAATACAAATATAATACACAAAAATATACATTGTAACACAAAGGAAAATTGAAGTTTACCACTCGGCTTGTGGATTATGTATACTAAGGGAAACCTTATTTCCTCGCTCCTCATTCGCCAGTGGAGAAAAGTTTAGATCCGGGCAAACTCTTTTAGCCGGAACCTGTTCGGCCAAAACTGCTCCAAAATAACCACCCAATGATTGAGGGATTTCCCTACTTTGCGTAACCTCATTATTGCGAACGTCTTCAGCCTTGACGTACATTTCCAACAGTTTTATCACAATAAATTCCCTGTATTCATCCAGAGTCCCCAAAAAATCTCTCAGAGTTTCATCGTCTTCGATGTTAAACACAACATAACAAGCAATCCCTTGCTGGGTCATAGAATACAAATATTTTTTGGTTATTTTAAGATTCACCGAACGTTTGCTCACACTCATTTTTTTACATATCAATGATACCAATTTAGCATACGCCATTGTAAGTGGTAGCTTAACATGAGACTATGGAGATAAACTATATCTTACTGAGTTATTCGCCATCACAACCTCACCCCTCCCCTCCCAATATAATGAAACCCTAATTCTTTGCTCTTCAGACATTATGACAAAAATGAAGAACAACTTATCAAAGAAAGTTTTTCAAAAAACTTGAAAATGTTTGTGAATGGATTTTTACAAAATCCTTCACCTCTTTAAATAAGAAAAAAACTAGTCCGGGGGTTCAATTATTTGAGGTATAGCATTTTAAAAAAAAATGCTACACCCAGTTGAATTATTGTTATGTCAGTCAGAAGAAATATTTGTGGACCCACTTCATATGTATAGCGTTTTAGTAAAGAACGCTATATATATAACGTTTTTTTTTTGAAAAAATGCTATACTTAACTGTCCAAATGACCATTAAAGTATAGTGTGGTTCCTAAAAACGCTATATATATTTTGGTCACCAAGTTTTTTTTCCATATATTTTCGTTCTTTGAGTCCAAAAAACCACATTTTGGTTCTAGACTCTTCCAATAGTGAGTGAAAAATAAACAGGTTCTCCCCTTTATATAGTGGGGGAGTTTCAATCCTAGTACAATTCTAAATAAGGTAAAAATCTTTCTATTTTAGTAAATCATGATACTCAGATGATATCGGGCAATATTTGCGCCGCAATATCCGGTCGAGGGCGGATATTTTGGCCCATTGTTTTTCCTTTTTAACCATCTTTCCTTTAGCCTCGATTGTTTATTTTGATCGAGCTCGATTCGTTTCATGTTCAACCACGTACGAATCTCGGTATGTCATTCATCCCGAGCTTTTATTTGGGGAACCCTTGAATGTACCCGAGCCTGCAATGAACCACGTCATCCCTTGTTTCTTCATCGAGAAATCGGGAATAACTTTATCCCCAGTTATACCCGTACAAAGATAGTCCCCTCACTTTTCGAACAGTAGATTTATAGAAGCGATGGGAAGTGATTAAATAACACCAGTTCCTTCCTCCGCACTGCACAAACGAGTTGATAAGTAGCCGAAACATCTAATTAGTCACGTCGTTCTGGCTTCGGACATGTGTCAGCCGCCGGCTGACCGTCCTCAGTAGGCACCAAATTCGAAACGTCATGCATTTATTACCTCTTTCCTATAAAAGCTCTGGTTTCGTTTTTTCACTTTCTTACTTTCTGACTTCAAATCTTCTTGAGTTACCCTCGAATTTTTTACTTGTTCATCACTCCCTCAAATATTCATAAATTGTTATTCACATCTTCATTTCTTTGTCTTTAGTCTTCAAACCTCCATATTTTGTCTTCAAATCTTCATCCCAGATCTTGAAATCTTCATATAAACCTTCAAAACTTCATACCGACCTTCAAAATTTCATATTCTCAAGCCGAGATAGCAAAAACATCAAAATCAGTACCTCAAAACACTGCTCCTTCAGTATCTACACCGGCCGCAGACACCGATGAGGCTCTTCCGACAACAACCCTAGAACCTCTTCTTAAAGATTTTATCCTCAGAGGTTGCTAGATAACGACTTTAAGGTCGAAAAAGCCTCCAAACAAGGAGATGGAGGTGAAGAAGCGTGGAGGTATATTTGCTCCATCACCGAAGAAATGCTTCAAGCAGTCCGAGAGGACTGCAAATAGGAGGGCAAGAACGTGGTTATTACCGGTCCTGATGATGACATCATGATGCATGTGGAGCGATACTTAAGCATTTCTACATTCCCATCACGCTCGGTCCGATGGACACAATGTTCTTTGATTTTTGCAAGAGGTATGAGGTCTGCCTCAGATCCACCCGTCCTTTTAGAGGATTCTCCGTCACTTTCCCAATAACATGGAGGAACCCCGGTTTATGATCGACTAACTACTTTGTGTCTACAACCCCCGAATTCTTTGGGGAGAGGAGGGGTTAATCATGCTTGCCCGACGGGCAAAGAATGCTCCTTTCTCTAGTATCAATGAGGACATGCACCGAGGTTGGCAGGGGAGGTTTGTTTGGATAAAAATCGAAGACCTCATTCCTCCGAGTTTCTGTCATTCCTCGAGAAATGGAACTCAAAATGTATGTTTGTTTCTTCTAATTTACTCTTCTGAATCTATCCTTTTTTTCCCAAAACTCACTTTTTCTGATATGCAGCTGTCGCCCGAGTCCCGAGTAAGTGTGGATTTTAACCACTTATTAGTACCTTCGTGCTTTAGTTTTAGTCCGTAAGTATTGATTTATATTCCCAAAACTAATGAAAGTGTGCAAATTGCAGGAATGTTTGATAATTGGACTCTAATGAAGAAATCTAACTAAAAAAGGAGTGTTCCAACACATAAGGTAAGAAGGAGCGCAACAGGCCAAAATTATGGTAAGCAGAAGTATTTCTACGGCCGCTGAAAAAAGCACGGACCACAAAATTCTCTATGCAGCCACAAATCTAGTGTTCAAGCTCAGAAGTTGACTGAAGAAAAGAGCGGACCACACATAATTTGTGCAACCGCAAAACATGGTCGCACTGACAAGAATTATAAAAGTTCAGAGAGTGTGCAAAATGGCCAAGAGTGAAGCCTTGCCAGAAGTGTGGACCGCACGTTGAATTATGCGGCCGTAGAAGCTGAAATGTAGCAGCATATCAAATTGTGAGGCTGTAGAATCCCTCAACCTGCAAACTCGATCAAAGTGCGGACCGCATATGAAATTGTGCGGCGGCCGCAGAACCTCCCGAATGGCATTTTTGTTAGCAAATTTGGGCCACTATAAATAGATATGAATCACTTTTTAGGT
The DNA here is from genome assembly GCA_026770625.1 of Nicotiana glauca. NCBI lineage: Eukaryota > Viridiplantae > Streptophyta > Magnoliopsida > Solanales > Solanaceae > Nicotiana > Nicotiana glauca. Next base: position 81,102 of record MU707316.1, read on the forward strand.
CATGTTTGCTAGTTTCATGAGCTGTAGCCGTTGTAGTTTACCATTTTTGGTAATTTATAACCAATTTGGGTTAAACACACATTAGTTTATCATTTTAATTTTATATTATGGCTTTAATTAGTATTTTTTCTTTATTCCCCTCCATTTCTACTATGAGTAGCTAGATATTTTATAGGGTTGTGACCCAACCCTAATGTGTAAACCTTATGGGTAATTAATCTAATGCTTCTTTATGATTGGGTGTTGGTTATTTAGCCTTGTTCATGCTTTAATTTAGAATTAATGGTTGCAAATATTGATTCATGCCTTTTTGACTTGGTCTTTACTTGAGAAAGAGAGACCTAGTTTAGGAAAACTTGGCTAAAAATAAATTGGGCTAATTAAGGTTTGACTAGCCTAATTAAATGGTTTGAACTAGAGATAGGAAAAACTCGACTTGAGATCATATTAACTATTTGGCTTGATAACCATTTGAGCTTGAGAAAGCCAAATTTGGCAAAATCACTCTATGACCGAGAGGTATTGAGTGGATAACTTATAGTTGAGAGTTATAATACACCCCAATCACTAAAATAAGTTTTCACGTAATTAACCAATTAGGCTAACACTTAGGTGAGTGTACACTCCAACACTCACACTTAGCTCCCTGACGAAATCGATCCCGACTCATAGTTGGGTACTATTCTTCCAATGACCTCTTCCACTCATTGTTGAGTGTGGATTGGGAGTGGATCGGTTTTGGCGCCGTTGTCGTGGATTTATAATGGTATTAGCTATATATTTGAGTGTGTTTTTGGAATATCTTGTTTCCCTTTCGTGTTAATAACTTGTTTAAGAAATCATAGGTACAAACATGGCGAACAATGAGCTCGAAAATATACCTTTGGAGGACTTGGACGGCGAGGAGGAACAACTCGATAAGGCACTTCAAGTGCCACAAGCAAATCGGAGAGGCCGGGTACCACAAGACAACGTGCCCGCTCCACCCCCACCTCTACCACATCCACCACAAGTGGCTCAACACTGGATATTGCCCATCGAAGGTTATGCTAGTGCAATAATCCCTCCCCTTATTAGGGCGGGCAACTTTCAAATTACCAACGCGATGCTCACTTTACTTGAGCAACGGGGCTTCTTCACTGGTGCACCAACCCAAAATGGTTACAACCATTTATAGGGCTTTGTGGATACATGTTGGGGGAGCAAGCAAACTAATGTTTCGAGGATGCATTGAGGCTAAGGCTTTTTCCCTTCTCTCTACGGGGGAAAGCTTTAGATTGGTTGGAATGTTTTCCATACATTTTAATACACACTTGGGATGAATTGGCGGCCAAGTTCATTGCCAAGTTTTTCTCTCCGGGCCACATGGCTACACTTCGAGATGGGATCTTGGATTCAAACAAGAAACAAATGGGCCACTACACAAAATTTGGGAGTTCTATAGACCATTGGTTAAGGAATAACCCAATAACGGTATAATGGAAAACATGTTGCAAAAAACCTTTTATCGTGGGATTAACACAACCAACCAATGTGTAGTGAATCAAATAGCCAGTGGAAACTTCATGACAATGCCTTATGCACAGGCATGTGACATTCTAGATGAAATGGTAGAGACATCATCGTCTTGTCAATCCCAGGCCAATGTCCCGCAAGGTGATCCGAATATGATCCACCTCCACAAAGAGTTGCAAGACCATGGTCAAGCCATTGCTGAATTGACCACAACCATGACTCAACTAGTAAACACCCAACTCAATCAAGTGCAAGCTCCTAAGAAAGTTCATGCTATAGAGGGAGTTAATGTTTTGGTGAACAAGAAGAGGGCCAAGGGTCAAAAAATTCAAACCCGAGTGGAGAACTATGTGCAAGATGATGAAGGTTTTGATCAAGATGGCTCTTATAATAAGCAAGATGAGGAAGTGCAATATGTGAACAATTTTCAAGGGCAAAGAAACAACTTCCAAAGCCCAAATCAGCAACACTGGCGACCACAAAATAACCATGGAAATTGGAGTTCTAACAATCAAGGGAATTGACATAATAACATCAATCAAGGAAATTGGAGTGGAAACAATCAAGAAAATTGGGGAGGCAACAACTAAGGTGGTCTGGGAAAAAATCAAGGCAACTGAGGGTCGGGATTTCAAAGGCCCCTGATGTATCAATGACCGAACAATCCGCCTCCTTATCCTTCTCATGGTTCAAGTTCTTCAAATAATAAGATGGGACATATTGAGAATATGTTCAAGAAAATGATGGAATAAAATGCCAATTCAGATGCCCAACTTGCTTCAGACAACATATCAATCCGAAATCTAGAAATTCAAATGGGGCAAATCTCTCAAGCTCTAAATTCTCATTCTAAGCGTGCACTACTAAGTAACATGGTGGTGAACCAAAAGGGTGGTAACAATACGGGGCATGCTATGCTAGTTATCACAAGAAGTGGAAGAGGCAAGAATGCACCCACCTCAAGTTTGTCGATGTTGACCAAGTGATGTAAGAAGAAGAGATCCCAAACAATGTTGTTCAAGCAAATGAGGAAGTTCGGATTGATATTGATGACAATGTGTATGAGACTCAAGAGGAGGTGAACCCGTCTAGGGAACACATCATTGACATACCGGAACCGGTAGTGCAAAAGGCAAAGGCTCCATTACCTAAGCCTCCACCTCTGTACCCTCAAAGACTTGCCATGAAAAATGGTGAGAATCAATTCAAGAATTTCATACAAATGATGAAGAGTCTTTCAATCAATGTGCTATTGGTAGAAGCTTTGGAACAAATGCCCAATTACACAAAGTTTATGAAAGAATCTTGTATCAAAGAAGCGGTTGATGAATTTTGAGACGATCAAAGTCACTCATCAAGTGAGTGAGATTGTTCATTCGATGGCTCCTAAGTTGGAGGATCCCAGTGCTTTCACAATTCCTTGTACAATTAGAAGTGCCGAGTTTGCTAAGGCTCTTTGTGATTTTGGGGAATATAAATTTGATGCCCTATTCAGTTTTGAAGATTTTGGGATGGGAAACCAAGGCCCATTTCTGTGAGATTTCAAATGGCCGATCGTACCATGAAGATGCCATTTGGTGAGATTGAAGATGTTTTGGTCCGGGTTGATAAATTCATTCTTCCGGCGGACTTTGTCATTCTAAATTATGAAATTGATTATGAAGTGACGATCATTCTTGGGAGATATTTCCTTGCTATGGTTAAGGCTCTTTGTTATGTAGAAGCTGAATAACTCACTTTCCAAGTTGATGATGAAATAGTAGTATTCCATGTGTGTAAGCCCATGCAGAAACCGAATAGAAATGAGGTGTGTTTTTTTTTTGGACTTGGTGACCTATATTATTGTTGATGATACAAGTATTACTATCAATGTTGGTGATATGTTGGAGGCCGTTTTGCTCAGTTTTGATGATGAAGAGATGGATGGTTTCATGGAATGTGTGACCTCTTTCCAAGGAATGGGGTCGTACAACTATGCACCCCGAAAATTATCTTTGGATCTTGAAAATAGGAAGACCCCTCCTAAAAAGCCTTCTATTGACGAGCCACCTTTTTGGAGTTGAAGCCATTGCCTCCACACCTTCGGTATTAATTTCTTGGCTCTTGTTCTACTTTATCGGTTATTCTTTCCTCTTGTTTGACTAACGTTCAGGTTGATTCCACCTTGGCGGTATAACAAAAGAGAAAGAAGGCTATTGGGTGGACTTTGGTGGATATTCGGGGGTAAGTCCTGCCTTTTGCATGCATAAAATCAAGTTGGAGGATGGTGTTAAACCGTCAATTGAACATCAAAGAAGACTCAATGAGGTTATGTAGGAAGTGGTCAGAAAAGAGATTATCAAGTGGTCAGATGCTGTGGTTGCTACCCTATCTCCAACAGTTCAAGGACCTCTCTGGTTCAATGTGTCCCAAAGAAGGGGGGAATGACGGTGGTTACCAATAATAAGAATGAATTGATTCCTATAAGAACGGTGACTGGTCGGAGGGTTTGTATGGATTATCGCAAGCTCAACAAAGTTATAAGGATGGATCACTTTCCACTTCCTTTCTTAGATAATACTCGATAGATTGGCCGGATGTTCTTTCTATTGCTTTTTTGATGGGTACTCGGAATACAACCAAATTCTCATTGCTCCGGAAGATCAAGAGAAAATAACCTTTACATGTCCCTATGGTACTTTTGCTTTCAAGAGGATGCCATTTAGTTTGTGCACTGCACCGACAACTTTTTAAAGGTGTATGATAGCTATTTTCACGGACATGGTGGAGGACTACCTTGAAGTTTTCATGGATGACTTCTCAGAAGTTGGGATTCTTTTGATGATTGTCTTGCAAATTTGGACAAGTGTTGGCTAGATGCGAAGAACCAAGTTGGTACTCAATTGGGAGAAATGCCATTTCATGGTTGACGAAGGTACTGTCCTTGGCCATAAAATCTCAAGGAATGTAATTGAAATGGACAAGGAAAATATTGAGGTGATTTCTAAGCTTCCACCCTCAACTTCGGTGAAGGGTGTGCGAAGTTTCCTACGCCATGCGGGTTTTTACCGGCATTTTATCCAAGATTTCTATAAAGTGGTGAACCCATTGTGCAAGCTCCTTAAAACGATGCCAAGTTCAATTTCAATGATCATTGCATGAGCGCTTTTGAACTACTGAAGCTCAAGTTGACAAGTACTCCTATCATTACCGCTCCAAATTGGAGTGTGCCTTTTGAACTCATGTGTGATGCAAGTGACGTAGAGGTTGGGCTGTTTTGGGGCAACATATCAACAATATTTTCCATCCGGTCTATTATGCTAGTAAGACCATGAATAGTGCCCTAGTAAATTATACCATTACGGAGAAAGATCTTATTGCTATTGTGTTTGCAATTGAGAAGTTTCGCCTGTACTTGATGGGTGCCAAAGTTATTGTCCACACGAACCATGCGACACTTCTTTATCTTATGAGCAAAAAGGATTCCAAATCCCGGTTGTTGAGATGGGTACTCTTGTTGCAAGAATTTTATATTGATATCCAAGTTAAGAAAGGTAGTAAAAAGTAAGTGGAAGACCACTTGTCTCATTTGGAGGAGGAGGGGATGCCACATGATGGCCTTGAAATCAATGACTCCTCTCTCGATGAGCAACTTTTGGCAATTTCAATGAAAGAGGTTCCATGGTTCGCATATTTGGAAAATTTTCTTGTGAGTATAATCATTCCAAATGAGTTCTCTTCAAACCAAAGGAAGAAGCTCAAAAGAGATTGTCAAGATTATTATTGGCATGAACCATACCTTTTCCGGATTTATACGGATATGGTGATTAGGAGGTGTGTAATAGAATAAGAGCAAGGTGATATTCTTGGGGCTTAGTGTTACATGCAAAGAAGGGTGGACTAAAAAAATGGCTAAGTGTTGAAGGAACTGCGGACCACAGATTTTCATGTGCCACAACAGAAGTGCATGTGCGGCCGCACATTTCACATGCAGACTGCACAACTAGAGGCTTGCCAAAGTGTCAAAATGTAAACTCTATGAAGTTTGAATCTGTCAGTGCGGGGCCAATCTACCACCGCAAGATGAATTGTGTGGCCTTACTAAAAAATGTGCGGACAACACATGAGGCTCAGAGACGGGAGGCCCAGGGGAAAGAGTGCATACCGCATATGGAATTGTGAGGCTGCACTCAGTTTTTTCCCCTCTTATGACTCTTATTATAAATAGAACTTTTGGGTTCATTTTACACTTTTCACCCTCCTCACAATCACTATTACTCTGCAAGTTTTCCTGAGAGGCTTCACTATCCACTAAGCACACCTACCTGTGCTTACACACTTTATGCACTTATTCTATCTGGAATACTTCATTTCATGTTAAAATTTGTGTTAGTTTAAGTTTTGAAATTCTAGTTTTTTAGGAAATCTATTATTAGAGTTCATCCATGTGTCCATGTGGGATAGATCTGTACTGGGTAGTTGATAATACATGCTCTAATGGGTTGGTTAGGGATATTTCGTGTTTATTCCATGTTTCCATATTGATTTGTACAAGTAATTGCAAAATCTAAGTACACAATGACCGCTTGTTCTTAAATTTTGAAATTTGCGGCCGCACTTGAATTTGTGCGATCCACTGTTTTATTGTTCTGGGCAACCTGGTGAGGATAAGTGCTTCTGCGGCCACACTTTAATTGTGCGGACCGTAAAAATCTGAGAGAGGCCGCACTTAAGTCTATATGAGGTCTGCCTCTTGAGACACATATGTGTGGACCACACTGATAATTATACAGACCACAGATGTATTCTGCAGTTGCAGAAAGGCCTCCTCACTATATTTAGAGAAGAGACTTCCGAGTCTCTATAGTTTCATTTCAAAAGTGGATGTACTTGCAATTGTGCAATCCACACTCCCTTTCTATGACTGCACATAAAAAATATGTGAATCGCAGTTCCCAATTCTCGCAGCATGTTGTTTATATAGTAACCTTACTATATATACAAGGTTCTCCCTTGCCTACATAAGTCATAAATGTGTTGAATGATGACTTGCAACTAACAATCATCTTTGCTTTGATACAAATAATGGTCCAATCACTTGACCACGATCAAATTACAAAATGTAGAGATGACTCTTCTAGGGGTCGAGGTAGAGGTACTTGCTCTTAAGCTAGCCCAAAACTATCGGTTTGAAGGCCAAAACAAGCAGATAGAGGGGTACAGACCTCTCAGAGTATAGCTCTTATGTACCGTCTAGGGAAGCTTCTGAGGGAAACTTTGCCTCTATTCCCGAGGAGCAGGTAGTTACACAGTCTAGGACACAAGGCCGATCTGAGCCCATGTATGTGGCCTCTTCATCTCATAGCACTTTTGAGGGTTCAGAAAGTGCTAACCAGACTTTTGAGCCAGTAGTTGTTCCAGAGATGGATATGCAGATTGTTCAGGATGTCCTGATGATGGTATAGAGGGAGAAGGTACATCCACTAATGTGGAGAGATCAAAGAAGGAGATATGGGAGGACAGATTTTTTTAACTTAGCTGCCTTCGCTGACTTTCAAATATGGTGGCCCACAAGATCTTTAACCCTTGAGAGGTAGTTTCTGTTGAAGGATCTAGAGATATACAACCCTGTAGTGCTAAGACAGTTTAGAGCCAGGAATGGTTAGATGTTGTTCACTAAGAGAGTGGTAGATGCCAAGGAGCACCTTGTTCGCGAGTTCTATGCACACATCCAAAAGGGGACAAAGGTGACCAAAGTACATAACCTTAAGGTGAGGTTTTATCAACATACACTAAATGTATTTTTGGGGTTTGAGGACTTAGAGTCAAAAGAGTACCTAGAGAAGCGTGCTATGAAAGAAGAAGTCTGACCATGGATAACTGAGATCTTAACACTATGGATCACTACTGGGGTTCCCATTCAGGAGAACACATTGAGCTTTGAGGCGAAGGGTTGGCAGACTTTTGTGTGTAGCAGACTTGATCTATGCCAGAATGAGATCCATTTTCCTATTCCACGTACTTGTTCTAGTGGCTTCTATTATGGACCAGTGCCTAATTAATGTGGGTGCCATGATGTCGGCCAACATTATATTGGTAGAGCACAGTAGACCAACATAGCTTACCCTTATCCCAACACTATCACAGAATACCTCACTGATGCAAAGGTAGAGCCAAGAGCATATGACACGAAGGTGAAGCCCAAAAAGCCATTTGACTAGTACTGATTGATGAATTCGACCAACAAAAGAAGAAAGCTCAACCTTTTACCACCATAGGCCGGTCTAATTAGTTAGCAGTGGTAGTTTCTGACACAGCTGACATCACATCTACATTAGTTGAGCCCTCTTATAGTGCTGCTGCTATGCCTCCTCCACTATCTTTAGGTCCTACCATGGCCCCAAGGCAGCCCCTGCTCTAGCTCCCAGGATGGTGCCCATGCCTACAACTCCATTATCTGCTATGCGAGTCTCCCAAACATTGGCAAGTCTCAATAACTGGATGCAGACATATACTTCAAAAGTTGTTTGAGATATCTAGTACTGTTGTAGGGAAGGCATCCACACATGCATCACAGGTCTCCACTAATTTTGAAGAGAAGCTGCGCAAGATTCTAGACAACCAGAAGATGATCATGGACACTCTGGTATAGCACAGGTCATTTATTAAGGAGTTGACCAAGGAAGTGAAGAATCTGAGGAAGTTCCAAGCCTACAATAGATCAGTTGTTAAGCTTAAAAAGGAGGTGACCTGACTTGCGAGAGATGGGGATTTGCTATTTGACATGTTGCTTAAACCAGACCAGTTCCAAATAATCTGCACCGATTACACCAGCTAGCTAGTTTGATGAGCCATGCCTTGTTGCCGACACTGTTGAAGCAGTGCGTGCGATGTTTCCTACTCCTGCCACTCCCAGATATGATGATGATGAGATACAATTGGCTGACCCAATGGGAGATGCTGTTGCTGGGGACACTAAGATGTCCAATGATGCTTAGGGATTTTTCTTTGCCCTCTCTCTTTTTATTCTTATTTTGTTAAGCATTTGGGACAATGCTACTTTTATTCGGGGGGAGGGGGGAAGGGGAGGGGGTGAGTTTATTTGACTAACACATTTGGATACATTCGGACTGTAATAATTGGATGATTCTGTTTCTTTTCTTATTTTTAGTTTATCTATCTTTTGTTAGTTATTATTCATTAGCTTCTTTGATTTTCCACTTTGGTTTTTGTTTTGTAAGTATCTTGTTTTTATGTTAGTAGTTTATTTCTATGTTTTTCATAATAGTATATATAGTAAGCCTTTGGTTTACTTAATGTCACGATTCTTTCCAAAGGTAGTTTTGAGCAATACCGTGTGACTCTTCCTGATGATGGATGGTGTGACAACCTTCTTAAGGGAATGAGTCTGTTTTTTTGTTTAAGTAATAATTGTAACGACCCGACTGGTGATTTTACTTTCTAGAACCTCGTTCCTTTAAATAAGACTTCACATACCTACTTTTACTGAATTATGACTTGAAGGGATTGTTGGTTCGAGATTTGAAAGAGTTTGGGTTGAAATTGGAACACTTGGTTCCTTACGGTTAGCTTAAAAGGCCAAGTTTGACTTTGGTCAACGTTTTGAGTAAACGACCTCGAAATCAGGATTTTAGGGTTCCAACAGGTTTGTATTATAATTTTAGACTTAGGCATATGTCCGGATCGGGTTTTGGATGACCCGGGAGCGTTTTGGCGCCTAATAGTGAAAGTTGATTCCTTAAAGATTTTGAAGTTTTTTTAATTTGGTTTGGACTAGGTTTTTGTGATATCGAGGTCCGAATGGAATTTCGAGACCAAGAATAGTTGCGTATTGTCATTTAAGACTTGTAAGCCAAATTTGATGTCAATCCGAGTAGTATAAGTATGTTTTGTTACATTGGAGGTAGATTGAAGAACTTGAAGTTCATAAGTTTGATCCAATTGGTTTTAGGGGGTGATTCTTAGATTTAGCATTGTTTAGGGCATTTTGAGGGTTTGAGCAAGTCCGTTTTATGATTTCAAACTTGTCGGTGTGTTCGGACAGGGCCTCAGGGCCACCGAGCATCAATCAGACAAGGTCCGAGTTAAGTTAGAAAATTTTAGAAGGAGCTGAGGCTCCAGGCATCTTTCATAACCCCACCTGCATTTGGCCAACCGCAGGTGTGAGACAGCAGAAGCGGCCTATCCCTCGTAGGTACGGACTAAGGGGAGGAGTCCAGGAACCGCAAATGTGGCTCCTCTTCCGCAGAAGTTTCCCCAGACCGCAGATGTGGCCCCAGCTAGCCCGGCTAAATTTCGCAGATGTGAACCTTCCCTCGCAAAAGCGAGACCGCATATGCGTTCCCCTAACCACAAGTGTGGAAATCGCAGAAGGCAATGCCTTCATTTAATACGGGAATGTATCATTTTTGACATATTTCATTCATTTCTTGGGCAATTTGAGAGCTTCCAAAGAGGGTATTTTAGTGTAGCATCTTGAGGTAAGTTACTCCTACTTAATGTGAGTTTAATACATAGTTTAGGGGTAGATTATACCATGTAAATTAGTGAAAATTGTGGGTTTAGAGTAAAACCTAAGGTTTTGATGAAAAATGAGATTTAACCATGAAATTCGTTAGGAAATGAAGTAAAAATCATATATTCTTGATCCTTAGGTTATGGGTTACAACTTTCCTCGAAAATTTCTGAAATTTGAGCATGTGGGCCTGGAGATGAATTTTAGGAAACTTGTATTTAGGGTTGGGAAATTACTTTAATAGTTAGAATATGAACTCTTGAGCTTGTATTGACTAGTTCTTACCCCATTTGAATAATTTTGGATCGTTCGGCTCCGAATTGAGGGTTTGAGCACATTCTTGAAATTAGAAGTAAGCTATGGAGCAATGTGAGTCTCCTTTCTAACCTCGTAAGAGGGAACTAACCCCCTAGGTGAATTAAATAAATGTATGTGACTATCTGTGGGGGCTACATACGTACCGGTGATGAGAGTCTATGCGTAGCTACTATTAGCTAATTGCCTGGGTAGTTTAGGACCCGTATCATGCCATACTTGCAAATGCTTACGTTCTTTCTTGCTTCTGAGATCATTTAGGACACGCTAGAAATTGTAAATAAATATAAATGAGCACTTACTTGAGAACTTGTATAAATTTATTTTACTATAAATGAGAAATGTAGGCTTACTTGATAATAAATTGCTATTTGTGGATGGGGCCGATCACCTCGGTAGAAAATAGATGCATCTATGGTTCCCGCCATTCGACCCCCTAGCAGTGCACAATTTATTATTATGTCGGACCGGTCCGTACGACCTCAGCATAATGTGCGCATGTTATTTATGTGGAATTCTTCCGTGATATACTCTGCTTAAATGCTTTGAAATGTACTTATTACATGACATGACTGAAGTTGATATATTTTTAAGAAAGAATATCCTATTCATCCTTATTTTGGTACTGTCATCATATTCATGCTATTCATGCTTTGCGTAACACTTAAATATTATTGATATTGACCTTAGTAAGTGTCAAGTCAATCCCTCGTCACTACTTTTTTGAGGTTAGACTGGATACTTGCTGGGTAAATGTTGTTTATGTACTCTTACTATGCTTCTATACTTAACTCTATAGGATTTGAGGCAGGTTTATCTAGTTACCCGTCCGACGCGCGTTCCTGATTCCTGATCGAGATCTCATGGTGAGCTGCCCCTTCTGAGCCGTTTAGTAGCATACCGGAGTTCTCTTCTTTTATTGTTGTTTTGTACTGCCTATTCTATTATAGGCAGTAGGATAGTGGTATTTTTGTACATTCTACTAGTTACCCTAGTACTTGTGACACTAGTTCTTGGCACACACTGTGTAGCCTATTATTTTGGGTTGTATTTCTATTATTATGAATTTGTTAATTATCGCTTGTTTTAAACTTAAGACTTGGTAAATGAAGGGGTTGGTTGGTAAAATAAATGAAAACTCACTAGTTGTTTAGAGTTGGCTTGCCTAACGACGGTGTTAGGCGCCATCACGACCTATGATGGAATTTGGGTCGTGACAGTAATAATAGTAATAGTAATGAATAAAGGGCCTAATCACGTCATTCTCGAAAAAAAGTTATTCATGCTTTATTTGGTACCAACACACTTATCTATGTGCTTATGATTTTAAACAAGGTTTTTGAAAGAAAATAGCTCTTGTTAGTGACTTTGAGACTGTTGAGTTGACTTTGGTAAACATTGAGTGGTTTATTGGACCATAGTGATCTTTAACTTGATTGTGGTTGTTGTAGTCTCTCGACTTTATCCTCTTTTACGATCTAGTTGCATGAAGGGTGAGGTGGTCCTTCATTGCTAGTCCAAGTACCTGTGCAAATGGTTTAGAACTTGCCCTGAGTGTGCTTCAAGACGAAATCCTAAGTTTGCTTGGTTTGGGAAATGATTGTAGGATTTCCTTGGTTCATTTGAGCTTTCTATTGCCAACCAATGTTGTTATCCCTAGTCAACCCCCTTTGAGCCTTTAGCCTTTCTCATTTGATAACTATGCTACAAGCATTTACTTGTTTTATCGTGATCCTCTCTTGGCACTCAGACCTTCCTTAACACTCTTGTGAAATAAGTGGCTTAAGGCATAAGTTTGGGGGGAGAGTTGAGGAATTTGAAAGAGGTATCAAGGCACCAAAAAGAGAAAATAAATTATCTATATGAAAAGAGAAGGAAATAAAAGAAAAAGAACAAATATAAAATGCAATAAAGAGAATAAAAGGAAGGGTTGATGAAATCAAAAAAAGATAATTATATCTAGCATGAGCATCAAGGGTGAAAAAGAATAAAATGAACAAGAAAGAGTGATGTTAAGTCTTTCTATCTCCCAAGAAAAAGAGAATGCCTCTAATAGTTGGTAAATGTGAGTCAAGAAATGAAAATGTGGAGTGCATAAGGAAAGGTGTAACCACTTACCATATGGTATCCTACCCCAATCCAAAAGCCTTCATTATAACCCGAAAGAAGTCCTACTTGATTTTGAACCAAGTGAGCTTACATTAGTAGAGATCTACATGAGGGGAAAACCAATGGTACTTGATGTCGTACTTGTGACATCCTTTTTGTGAGAGAAGAGTTAACCCTTCATTGATCTAAAGATTAATGAGCTTGGAAAATGGAAGGTAAAGGAGGAAGAGTTTGGAGTCCACCATGATCTACATGATAGAACAAGAGTACTTGATAAGTAAAGTCAATCCATGAAGCTCAAATATCATATTAGAATTATATCTGCATAATATGCGATTTGTCACCTTGTTGATAATGCATGAGTAGTGCGGGTAATTGTTGACTCCAATTGAGTATGAATGGCTTACCATTGACTCTCATAAATGATCTTTCACTTTGAGGGGCTGGGAACTAATCTATTTGCTTGAGGACAAGCAAAGACTTAAGTATGGGGGAGATGATAAGTGTGGATTTTAACAACTTACTGGTACCTTCATACTTTAGTTTTAGTCTGAAAGTATTGATTTATGTTCTCAAAAATAATGAAAGTGTGGAAATTGCAGGAATGTTGGAGAATTGGACTTTAATAAAGAAATCTAACTCAAAAAGTAGTGTTCTGGATCATAAGGCAAAAAAGAGCACAGCAGGACAAAAGTGTGGTCCGCAAAAGAAAGTGCGGATCGTAGAATTCTCTCTACGGTCGCAGATCTGGTATTGAACCTCAGAAGTTGATTGAAGAAAAGAGCGGACAACAAACAATTTATGCGGCTGCAAAACATGGTCGTACTGACAATAATTTAAAAAGTTCAGAGAGTGTGCAAAACGACCAAGAGTGAAGCCTTGCTAGAAGCGCGGACCGTATATAGAATTCTGCGGCCGCAGAAGCTGAAGTGCAGTCGCAGATCAAATTCTGCGGTAGCAAAACCCCTCAACCTGTAGACTCGAGCAAAGTGTGTACCGCATATGGAATTGTGCAGCCGTAGAACCTTCTGAAGGGTATTTTCATCGGCGAATTTTGGGCCACTATAAATTTACAGAAATCACTTTTTAGGTCAAGTTTTGTAGTTGTAGCCATTGTAGTTTACCACTTTTGGTAATTTGTGACCAATTTGGGTTAAAAACACATTTGTTTATCATTTTTATTTTATATTATGACCTTAATTAGTGTGTCTTCTTTATTTTCTTCCATTTCTACTATGAGTAACTAGATATTTTCTAGGGTTGTGACCCAATTCTAGTGTGTACACTTTATGTGTAACTAATGTAATACTTTTTATGAGTGGATGTTGGTTATTTAGCCTTGTTCTTGCTTTAATTTTAGAATTAATGGTTGAAAACATTAATTCATGCCTTTTTGACTTGATCTTTACTTGAGAAAGAGGACCTAGTTTAGGAAACTTGGCTAACAATAAATTGGACTAGTTAAGGGTTTGACCAGCCTAATTAAAAGGGTTTGAACTAGAGATAGGAAAAATCTGTCTTGAGCTCATATCAACCATTTGGCTTGATAACCATTTGAGCTTGAGAAAGCCAAATTTGGCAAAATCACTCTATGATCGAGAGATATTGAGTAGGTAACTTAGAGTTGAGAGATATAATACACCCCAATCACTAAAACAAGTGTTAATGTAACTAACCCGTAAGGTTAACACCTAGGCGACAGTTACATCCCTAGGCCTTTTACCTATTTGAAACAACCAAAAATAATTAATCAATTTCTAGTTTTATTTCTCTTGTTAATCATTGATAGTATAGTTTATAGAAGTAATTTTCAAAGTCATCTTGTTTGAAAGCGTATTTAAGCTATTTCTTATACACTCATCAAGTGTACACTCTAACAACCACACTTAGCTCCTTGAGAAAATTGACTCCGACTAATAATTGGATACAATTCTTCCAAATACCACTTCCACTCATTATTGAGTGTGGATTAGGAGTGGATTAGTCCCCAATGCAGTCCCTCGCTTTATGGAGTGGGTCGAGGGCATCTGCAAATAACTGACATATTTCGAGCGCGAGTGGCGCAAACAAAAAGCAAATGGGTGGCTCGTTCCTATGGTGAATGTCCCTCATCTCCTGGTTGAATTTCCCTCTAAGTAATTCACATTTTATCGCCATTCTGAAGAAGTCATTTCTTTTCACAGGTTTGTCCAAGGTTAGCAAACTTCGGGCAGTTACCGTAGCTACGGCCTCGTCCATGTAATGACCCGACTGGTCGTTTTGAGCTCTAGCACGCCGTTCAGCAGTTTGAGGCCATAAGCAGCTTTATTTCAAGCATTTTGACTTGTACGTGTGGTCGTAATTGAATTTTGGGAAGTTCAAATTTGACTTGGAGAGGGAGTTCTCATTTTGGAAGTTTTAAATTGAAAGAATTAACTAGGATTGGATTTTTGAGTAAACCACCTAGGAATCGGGATTCGAGTGTTCCAGTAGGTTCCTATGATGATTTCAAACTTGGGGGTATGCCCGGATCAGGTTTTAGATGACCCGGGAGAGTTTTGGTGCCTATTGTGGAAGTTAGCATTTTGGAAGAAATTTCATAAGTTTGGGTTGAAGTGAATTTTAGTGTTATCAATGTTTGTTTGGGATTCCGAGTCTGGGAGTAGCTCCGTATGGTAATTTTGGTGCTGGGAGCACGATCGGAAGTGAATTAGAAGGTTCATGGGTGTTTTTGGAGTCATTTGTCTAAAGATAGAAATTTGAAGATTTTTGAGAAGTTTGACCGGAGGTGGACATTTTGATTTGATAGGTTTAAACATCGAAAGTAGAAGTTGGAAATTCTAAAGTTCATAAAGCTTGGGTTGGAGATCGATTCGTGGTTTTAGGGTTGTTTGATGTGATTTGAGGCCTCGAGCAAGTCCGTAATATGTTTTGGGACTGGTTGGTTGGGGTCCCAGTGGCCTCGGGTGGATTTCGGGTGGTTAATGGATCTAAAATGGAATTTTTGGAAAGGCTGAAGTTGCTGGTTGCAGGTATAACTGCACATGCGAGACTTGGGCCGCAGAAGCGGCCCTGTGGTCGCAAATGCAGCATTTGGCGGGGAGAGCTGGGACGCAGATGCGATGAGGCACAGAAGCGGAATGGGCTGGGAGCCCTGGGTTCGTAGAAGCGGCGTTTGGACCGCACTTGCGGAACCGCAAAAGCGATCGATGGACCGCAAGTGCGAAAAGTGCTGGAGGCAGTGGGTGTTTTAAAAATTGGATTTTGGCCATCTTCTCTCATATTTTCTTGGCTTGAGCGATTCTTGGAGGGTTTTCAAGTGGGATTTTTTTACCATCAATGACAAGGTAAGCTAATCCCATCCATCTTGCGTTAAATATATCGATTATGTATGGATTTTAGCATGAAAATTGGTAGAAATTTGGGGGCTTGAGAAAAACCTAGAAAATTGATATTCTTTGAATTTGACCACAATTTTGGGTATGGAATTGAGAGTAAATTATATATTTGAGTTTGTGGAG
This sequence comes from Nicotiana glauca, assembly GCA_026770625.1. Lineage (NCBI taxonomy): Eukaryota > Viridiplantae > Streptophyta > Magnoliopsida > Solanales > Solanaceae > Nicotiana > Nicotiana glauca. The sequence continues at coordinate 97,056 of MU707316.1, forward strand.
TTATGGGTAAGCTTAATATTTGAAAATTTTAGGATCCGGGCATGTGGGCCTGAGGGCGTTTTTGTCAACTTTTTGATCGGGGTTAGGAATTGTTATATATTGGATTGTAATATGTAATTGAGCATATATTAATGGATTTGCATAATTATTGGCTAGTTTTGGAGCGTTGTGCATCAATTTGAGTCTTCAGAAGAGCGTGAAATGCCGGTTATGGATCTTCGGAGTGAGGTGTGTCTCCTTTTTAACCTTGTAAGAGGGAATCATCCCCATAGGTGAAATAATTAAATATGTGCTTCTAATTGTGGGGGCTGCATATGCACAAGGTGACGAGAGTCCGTGCGTAGCTACTATTATGTTTAAGTTCGGGTAGTCTAGGACCCAAAAGCATGCTATACTTGGATTATTCGTAATCTTATTGACAGTTCGAATTTGCTTAAATCACATCGAATTAGTAAATGAATTTCTAAAAAGATTTAAACTCCATTATCTAAAAGTGTTGAAAGAGAAGTGTTTTTTCTTGGATAATTGTTTCCTGATGACTTCTTGATTGACTGTTTGTGTGTGTTTAAATTATTGAACGAGCAGAACGCCTCGGTAGATTAAATAGATGCATCTATGATTCACGTCATTCGACCCTCTGGCAGTGCACAGTTTAAATATTGTTAGATCGGGTCGTACATTCTCGGCATGATTTGCGCATGCTTGTATTGGTGCCTTGAACTTATTAAAGTTGTTATTGCCCCTTCCTGGCTTGAGAATATTTTTATAAAGAACTTAAAGAAATTTGGAGAATTCCTATAAAAGAAAGAATTGTTTATTTGCTTCATTCCATTTAATTACAATCATGTTTATAAAAATTCACGAGTTAATGTATTATTGATATCACATTATTGGACCACTAGTAAGTGTCAAAGTCGAACTCTCGTCTCTAGTTCTTCGAGATTAGATGAGATACTTACTGAGTACACGTCATTTTCGAACTCATGCTACACTTGCTGTGCATTTTTGTTGCACAAGCACATGTACTTCTAGTGGCCTACTGGGCATAGCAGCATGGATGATACTGGGACTAGGTGAGCTGCATTACTCGAGGCGACCCGCAGCTAGTATAGTCTCTTTCAGTTTATTGTATTTACTTTCTATCCAATTTGTATTCCGGACGGATGTTGTATTGTATTGTTTCTTAGAAATAGCTCATGCACTTGTGACACTAGATTTTGGGGATATCTATGGGTTTATTCAGAATTTTAAAAGTTGTTAAAAGTTTTATTTCTTATTCAGTGAAATCTACTATGTATAGTTTAAACGCATAAAAGAAGAGATTTCAGAAATATTTAAAACGAGAATTTAATTAAGTAATTTTGGTTGGCTTGCTTGACAGCAGTGTCCAGCGCCATCACGACCCTCAGTGGATTTTAGGTCGTGACAGTCCCCGTCTAAAAAACCCTCCACTTTGGTACAACCTAGTGTTGAGGCTGATGCGAAGAGGTGGGAGAAAACAAGGAAGAAGAAAAGGTCCCCTGACTCCTCGGATGCTCCCGACGAGGCCAAGAAGATGAGGATTGTAGTTAAGGTTAGAAACAGTAACAAGAAAAGTACTCTTTCCAAGGTGCCGAAACCTGAATCTCTCTATCGGCTCAAATATTACCCCGAGGATGATGACTTAGAGTTGTCGGTCACGAGCTGACCGACGCCGTACAAGAGCTGGCAGCCCCAGAGGGGGGTGATCGTAAGGTTGAATCGTCCTCAATAAAATTCATATTAAGCTATCTCGTAATCTTGTGAACGAAATTGAAAAACATATTTATATCAACTAGACAGTTAGCCTATTAAATTCAAAAACTCGCCATATATGAGTCTTGTCATAAATGATATACAAACACATAACTCCATCTATCCACCTAATCTACACTTTTATTTCAAAAGTTAAGGCCCTTTATTTTGATACTTTGTTGAAATAAATGTTTTTCCAAAAATATGATCTTTCAAACTCCAGATCTAGATAGTGATGATGTGAACGTTGACACATGTCAGTATATACAACAACAAATATAATCTAGTAAAATTCCACCATTGGGGGATGGAGAGGGTAGAGTGTACGTAGATCATACCTCCACCGTCAGTACAGAATTTAAATTTTTCTGATCGTGTAAAAAAAGTGAACCAAATACCACCTTAATAGTTTTATTTTGAAAAAAAAATATACTTTCAATTTTATTTCTAAAAAGCTCTTTTTCAAAAATCTAAACCAAATACCAACTTAATATTATTAAAAAAAATTATTCTACTAATCCACAATATTAAATTTAAACTCATCTATCACAGACAAGCTTGGTAGAGTCTAAGGGATCAGTATGGAGACGTCTGTAGTTATCCCCCAGAGGCTGCAGAGTTAGGAACAATTTCAATTCTATTCATCTCTGTCATGCTGTTTGGTTTCTCAATGCTAATTGATTTTCTACTCTGTTCTTTCGCAGATGGCAAGAACACGCGCTTCCTCATCCACTAACAAGTAGCCCGAGCCCCTAGGAGCAGCTCCCATGAGGGGCAGAGGGCAAGGCCGAGGCTATGCTAGAGGCCGAGGTAGGGGCAGAGCTCAGCCCAGAGCGGCAATACCAGTAGCGGAGCCTCAGGTTGAGTTTGATGATGACGTTCCGTACCAGACAGTTTTGGTGGGCCCAACTCAGGTCCCAGAGGAGTACATTGCTACCCTAGCATTCTAGGATGCTCTGGTCCATCTAGTGGGCCTTATAGAGAGTGTCACCCAGGCAGGCTTACTTCCTGTAGCACCAGTCGTCTCTCAGGCTAGGGGAGCAACACAGACTCCCGCTACCCGCACTCTGGAGTAGATGGCTCCCCAGTTTCAGACTCAACCAGCTCAGCCAGTTGGAGCAGTTCAACCGGGTATGGTAGCTCAGGTTGATGATGTAGTAGCTATGTCTGCCGATGCTTTTTGGAGGTTGGACAAGTTCACCAAGCTATTCACTACTACTTATGGTGGTACATCTTCAGAGGATCCCTAGGATTACTTAGACAGTTGTCATGAGGTTCTTCGGAACATGGGGATAGTGGAGAACAATGGGGTCGACTTTGCTGCTTTTTGTCTGTCAAGTTCCGCCAAGACTTGGTGGAGGGATTATTGTATGGCTAGGCCATCTGGGTCGCCTGTCTTGACTTGGAATCAATTCTCTCAGCTATTTCTGGAGAAGTTTCTTCCTATCACTCAGAGGGAGGACTATTGGAGGCAGTTTGAGCGTCTCCAGCAGTGTTCCATATCGTCACTTAGTACGAGACCAGATTCATTGCTTTGGTCTGTCATGCTCTTATCATACTTCCCACCGAGATAGAGAGGGTGAGGAGGTCCATTGAGGGAATCGCTCAGTCGATTCGATTGCAGATGGCTAAGGAGACTGTGAGCGAGATTTCTTTTCAGGATGCGGCCAATGTGGCCAAGAGAGTTGAGATAGTTCTATCATAGGGGGGTGGTCAGGGGTCTGACAAAAGGCCCCAGCATTCAGGAAGGTTTAGTGGTGCCTCATCTTGACGAAAGGATTCTTTTGGCAAGGGCCATCCTCCCAAGCCGTTTCATTCAGCACTTCAGACTTCTCATGGTGCTTCAGGTGGACGTGGTTATTGTATGCATTATTCTTATCAGTAGTCCTAGCGTGCACCATTAGCTCCTATCAGAGCACCTCCTATTCAAAGCTATTCTCACGGTCAGCCGACCCCTCAGGGCTAGTCTTAGTTCCCTCCACCGTCTCACCCAGGTAGATGCTTTGAGTGCGGTGAGTATGGTCATATTCGGAGGGCTTGCCCGAGATTAGTGGGTGTTCAGTAACAGCAACAGGTTCCCGTACTATGGTTCAGGCCCCAGGTGTTCCACCGCCCGCTCAGCCAGCTAGGGGTGGGGTTAGAAGTAGAGGTATTAGAGGTGGGAGTCAGGCTGCTAGAGGTAGAGGCCAACAAGCAGGAGGCCGTCCTAGGGATGTAGCTCAAAGTGGTGAGGCCCAGCCCCTAAGTTATGCTCTTCCAGCCAGGCCTGAGGCCGAGGCTTCCGATGCAGTTATCACATGTACTGTTCTGGTTTGTAGTAGAGATGCTTCAATTCTATTTGATCCAGGATCTAAATACTCCTATGTGTTATCTTATTTTGCACCGTATCTGGTCATGACTAGTGATTCTTTGAGTGCTCCTGTATATGTGTCTATACCGGTGGGTGATTCTATTATGGTAGATTGTGTCCATCGTTCATGTATAGTTGTGATTAGGGGTCTTGAGACTCGAGTAGATTTGTTACTTCTGGATATGATTGATTTTGATGTCATATTGGGGATGGACTAGTTATCACATTACCATGCTATCTTGGACTGTCATGCCAAGACTATGACCTTAGCCTTGCCAGGTTTACCTCATTTAGAGTGGAGAGGGACTCCTGGTCATTCTACTTGTAGGTTTATCTCATATATGAAGGCTCGACGTATGCTCAAGAAGGGGTGTTTGGCCTATTTGGCATATGTTCGTGATTTTAGTGCCGAGGTTCCATCTATGGATTCTGTGCCTGTTGTTCGCGAGTTTCCTGAGGTATTTGCTTCAGACCTATCAGGTATGCCACCCGACAGGGATATTGACTTCTGCATTGATTTGGCTTCGGGCACTCAGCCCATTTCTATCCTGCCGTGTCGTATGGCCCCGCTTGAATTGAAAGAATTGAAAGAGAAGTTGCAAGACTTGCTTGATAAGGGCTTTATTAGGCCTAGCGTCTCGCCTTGGGGTGTGACGGTATTATTTGTTAAGAAGAAGGATGGATCGATGAAGATGTGTATAGATTACCGGTAATTAAACAAGGTCACAATCAAGAATAAGTACCCATTGCTGAGGATTGATGATTTGTTCGACCAGCTTCAGGGTGCCCAAATGTTTTCTAAGATCGAATTGAGATCTGGCTACCATCAGTTGAGGATTAGGGCATCTGATGTCCCTAAGACAACTTTTCGCACTCGGTACAGGCATTATGAGTTCTTGGTGATGTTATTCGAATTGATAAATGCACCAACAACTTTCATGGATTTGATCAACCGAGTGTTCAGGACTTATTTGGATTACTTCGTGATTGTCTTCATTGATGATATTTTGATCTATTCCTGCAATCGGGAGGAGCACGAGCAGCATCTTTGAGTCGTTGTTCAAACTTTGAGAGATAGTCAGTTGTATGCCAAGTTTTCGAAGTGTGAGTTTTGGTTGAGTTCAGTTGCATTCTTAGGTCATGTTGTATCAGTAGAGGGTATTCAGGTAGATCCGAAGAAGATAGAGGCAGTCAAGAATTGGCCTAGGCTCGCGTCAGCTACATAGATCCGTAATTTCTTGGGTTTGGTAGGTTATTAGCGTCGGTTTATGGAGGGGTTTTCATCTGTTGCAGCCCTGATGACAAGGTTGACCCAGAAGGGTGCCCAGTTCAGGTGGTCGGATGAGTGTGAGGTGAGCTTTCAGAAGCTCAAGACAGCTTTGACTACGGTGCCAGTATTGGTTCTGCCCACAGGTTCTGGGCCATATACAGTGTATTGTGATGTACCGCGTATTGGACTTGGTGCGGTGTTGATGCAGAATGGAAAGGTTATTGCATATGCTTCACGATAGTTGAAGATCCACGAGAAGAATTATCCAGTTCATGATTTGGAGTTAGCAGCCATTGTTCACGCGCTGAAGATCTGTATGGCGTGTCATATGAGGTGTTCACGGATCACAAGAGTCTACAGTATTTGTTCAAGTAGAAAGAGCTAAACTTGAGGCGGAGAAGGTGGTTGGAGCTATTGAAAGACTATAATATCACCATCTTATATCATCCGAGTAAGGCCAATGTGGTGGCCGATGCTTTGAGTATAAAGTCAGCCAGTATGGGCAGTCTTGCATATATTCCGATCGATGAGAGACCGCTTGCTTTGGATGTTCAGGCTTAGGCCAATTAGTTTGTGAGGTTGGATGTCTCTGAGCCTAACCGTTTTTTAGCTTGCACAGTCACTCATTCTTCATTATTTGAGCGCATCCGAGATCGACAGTATAATGATCCTCATTTGTGTGTTCTTAGGGACACAGTGCGGCACGGAGGTGCCAAGAAGGTTGCAGTTGGAGATGATGGAGTCTTTAGGATGCACGGTCGTATTTGTATGCCTAATGTGGATGGGCTTCGTGAGTTGATTCTAGAGGAGGCCCATAATTCCTGGTACTCTGTTCATCCGAGCGTCGCTAAAATGTATCAGGATTTGCGGCAACATTATTGGTGGAGAAGGATGAAGAAGGACATTGTTACCTATGTAGCTTGGTGTTTGAATTATTATCAGGTAAATTACGAGCATCAAAGACCAGGTAGTTTGTTCCAAAAGATTGAGATTCCTAAGTGGAAGTGGGAGCGGGAGCGTATCACTATGGACTCCTACGAACTCAGAGGAAGTTCAACGCAGTATGGATTATTGTTGATAGGCTGTCTAAGTTAGCGCATCTCATTCATGTGGCAATCTCTTATTCTTCCAAGAGGTTAGCTGAGAGCTATATCTGAGAGATTGTTCGTCTTTATGGTGTGACCGTGTCTATCATTTCGGACCGAGGTAAGCAGTTTACCTCACATTTTTGGAGATCAGTTCAGCATGAGTTGGGCTCACAGGTCGAGTTGAGCACAACATTTCATCCGCAGACGGACGGGCAGTCCGAGCGTACTATTCAGATTTTAGAGGCTATGCTCCGAGCTTGTGTCATTGACTTTGGAGGCTCGTGGGATCAATTCTTGCCTTTAGCGGAGTTTGCCTACAACAAAAGCTACCAGTCGATTATCCAGATGGCTCCTTCTGAGGCTTTATATGGTAGGAGGTGTCAGTCGTCGGTTGGATGGTTTGAGCTGGGAGAGGTTTGGTTGTTGGGTACAAATATGGTACAGGATGCCTTGGACAAGGTCAGGATCATTTAGGATAGGCTTCATACGGCTCAGTCCAGGCAAAGGAGTTATGTTGACCATAAGGTTCGTGATGTGGCTTTCATGGTCGGCGAGCGGGTGTTGCTTCGGGTATCGCCTATGAATGGTGTGATGAGATTTGGGAAGAGAGGCAAGCTTATCCCTAGATTCATTGGCCCGTTTGAGATTCTTAATCGAGTGGGAGAGGTGCTTACAAACTTGCATTGCCACTGAGTTTATCAGTCATGCATCTAGTGTTTCATGTGTTCATGCTTCGGAAGTATCACGGTGATCCATCCCACATGTTAGACATCACCACTGTCTAGTTGGACAAGGACTTGTCCTATGAAGAGGAGCCGGTAGCTATTCTAGACCGGCAGGTTCATCAGTTGAGATCGAAGAGTTTCCCTTCTGTTCCTTTTCAGTGGAGAGGTTAGCCTGTTGAGGCAACGACCTGGGAGTCCGAGTCTGATATGCGGAGCTGATATCCCCATATTTTCTCTGACTCAGATACTTCTTTCTTATGTATGTTCGAGGATGAACAATTGTTTTAGAGGTGGAGGATATGATGGCCCAAAAGGTCATAACTTGATTCACAAGTAAATTCTGCATTTCGAGGTCTTAAAAGCCTCTTTTTATCTCACCTCGATTTGCGTGCGCAGCCGGGGCGTATACCCGAAACTCTTTTTAAGTGAAAATTTGATAAAAATGCTAATTTGGCATAAAAATTAAATTAAAGTTGACTTCGGTCAACATTTAGGGTAAACGGACCCGGACCCATGATCCATCGATCTCGTAGGGTCCGTGGTAAAATTTGGGATTTGAACATATGCCCGAAATTAAATTCCAAGGTCCCAAGCCCAAGAAATGAATTTTTAAAGAAAATTATTTTCTGGAAAATATAAAGGTTATTAGAGGTGAACTGAAGCATTTTCTTGATGGTATCGGGCCTGTATCTTGGTTCCGAAGCCCGGTACAAGTTTGAAATACACTAAGAGAAATCTATAATATTTGGTAAAGATCGGAATTGGTTCGGTATAAAGTGGATGTATAGTTGAGAAATTGGAAATTTTTGTGTTCTTAAGTGATTTCATGAATTTGGGGTTTAATTCATAATTGTTGATGTTATTTTGATGATTTGATTCCATGAGCAAGTCCGTATGATATTTTTAGGTTGGTGTGCACGTTTGGTTTGGATCCCCGAGGGATCGGGTAAGTTTTGGATAGGCCACGGATGAATTTGGACTTAGGGAAATGGCTGTTACAGGTTCAGCTGTATTGCAGGCTCTGATCTCGCAATTGCAAGGTCAGGCTTTGCAATTTCGAGCCCAACAGGCTTGGCAATTGCGAGGGCTTGATTGCATTTGCGAAGAAAGTCTTGCCTCCCAGTGTTCGCAATTGCGAACCACCCTTCGCAAATGCGAACCACCCTTCGCAAATGCGAAGTCATCAGAAAATGCCCAGTATTGCTATTGCAACTATTTGTTCACAATTGCGAGGTTAGCAGAGGATGCCCTGGCTCGCAATTGCAACATCTGCGACCAGTTAATTGGGACTTAGGCGGATTTTTCTTCATTTTCCAAACCTTCTCAAAACCTAAACACTCTTGGACGATTTTCTAAAGAAAAGTTCGTCTCCAAACCAATTGTAAGTCATTTTTAACTCAGTTTCTTTAATATATTACATCTTTTCACATGATTTCAATCCAAAATCAAGGGTTTTTATGGGGGGAAATTGGGTGTTTTGGGTAAAACTTAAGATTTTCAATTTTTGGGAATTTGGACTTCGATTTGAGGTCCGATTTCAAAACAAATTATATATTGGGGTTCTTGGGTGAATGGGTAATCGGGTTTTAGTTCGAACCTCGGGTTTTGATCAGGTGGGCCCGGGGTCGATTTTTGACTTTTTAGGGAAATCATTGGAAAACCTATTTTCATGCATTAGAATTGATTTATTTAGCATTTATTGATATCGTTAATTAAATATTGGCTAGATACAAGCAAATTGGTGGTGGAAACAAGAGGTAAAGCAATAGCTGAGGCTTGAATTGTGTTCGTGGCATTGAGATAAGTGTTTGGACTAACCTTAGCTTGAGGAATTAGGAGTTGTGTCTTATTTGCTATGTGTTAATTGTTGAGTATGATGTATAGGCATGGTGACGAGTATTAATACGTCGGTGTCAAGCAAGCCCATGAGTCTTATACTATGATAAATGTGACTCCTTTCGTATTGTTCATGCTTTATACGATAATTTCTAAGGCTTGTGGACGTATTATTGTGATGACCCGGCCAGTCGTCTCATGAGTTACCGCTCCATTTTCCCCATTTTTGCTTCTTATTGCTTTGTTTATCCGTGTTTTGAGATATCAGGTTGGTTGAACTGAATCCGGATTGGTTTTGGTGAAGTTTGAGACACTTAGTTTCTTTTAAGACGACTTAAGTTGGAAAAGTCAATCGGATATTGACTTATGTGTTAGAGGTCTCGGATGTGAATGCCGATGATTCAGTTAGCTTTGGGATGTGATTTATGACTTAAGAGTGTGATCGAAATGGGTTTTGGAGGTTTGGAGAAGAATTAGGCTTGAATTGGCAAAGTTGATATTTTGGCAATTTCCGGTTGGTAGGTGAGATTTTTATATAGGAGTCGGAATGGAATTCTGAGAGTCGCAGTAGCTTCGTTATGTTATTTGGGATGTGTGCACAAAATTTTAGGTTATTTGGTCGTGGTTTGGTTGGGTTTTCTATCAAAAGCAGAATTCAGAAGTTTTTAGAAACTTAGGCTTGAATCCGAGGTGTTTTGGTTGATTTGTTGTTGTTTGAAGTGTTTTGATGATTCGAACTAGTTTGAATAAGGTATTAGGTTATGTTTGTGCTTTTGGCTGAGGTCCCGAGGGCCTCGGTGTGACTTCAGGTGGTTAACAGAGAAGTTGGAATTTTGATGCAGCAGTTGGAATTGCCGCTTCTGGTATTTTTGCACCTGCGAATTGGGGACCGCAGGTGCGATGCAGCATAAGCGGAGAGTTGGCGTAGAAGCAAAAATTGGTCAGGTGATCTGAGACCGCAGAAGCGGTAAGGAGACCGCATTTGTAAAGTCGCAGATGCAGAAATATGGTTGCAAATGCGGTTTAGGCTGCATAAGTTAATTTCGCAGAAGCGGAGGATTTAACAGCACATGCGGTACCGCAGAAGTGGGTATTGGACTGCAGATATGGGTGTCCCTGGGCAGAAAGTATATAGGCCTTCCTTCGCAGTTTTTGAAGGTTTTCACCATTTTTGAACACGAATTCGGGAGCTTTGGGTGATTTTGAAGAGGGAAATCAAGGAGACTTCGTTAAGGTATGGATTTTTGACCTAAAACACATTTCTATGGTAGTATTTCATGGATTAAGGCTGTAATTTAAGAAATTAAAGGGCTAAAAATGGGGGATTAGGGCTCGAGTTTCAGAGGCCTTTAAATGAGGATTTGAGGGGCCATTTGGACTCCGATTTTAGTATTCTTGATATGTATGAACTCGTGGTGAGATAAGAAATCTATTGTGTTAAAATTTCTGAATTTTTAGATATGGGCCCGGGGGTTGGGTTTTGTTAATTACGGGATTTATGCCCTTTATTGATTATTTTCCGCTTGGGCTTTGTTCCCTTGGCATATTTTGACGTCCTCATTCTGATTTTTGTTAGATTCGATGCGCGTGGAGGCCGTTTCGAGGTGAGTAATGATTGTAAATGATGTTCGGAGGGTTTGAAACCCTAGATTGCATATCACAGTGCTATGTTGCGGTGAGACACATACTTGTTGACGAGCGTGGGGTCCCACACTATTGGGGATTGTGACTTGGTCCGTCCCGATTGATGATTTTATCGCGTATTTGACTGAAACTTATTTGCTTACATTATGATTTAGGCTGAATGCCATATTTGGGCTTCGTGCCTACTATTTGAACCCTTAAAGGCTTTTTATTGATATTTCCTCACTATTTTAACTTACTATTTGAACTCAGTCATGTTATTTTCCATTGTTTTACTACTCAACCATCTTTACTCAGTTTTGAGACTTAAATGATATTTTAATGATGTTTGGGCTGAGAAACACTGATTTACTGTTGCCTCAGGGGCTTGTGAGGATTTTTTACCGAGTAAGGCCAAGGGCCTATGTTGTGAGGAAACACTAATACTGATTTGAGGCCGAGAGCCTGATATATGTATGCCACTAGGTAGCTTGATTGATGTGAGGCTGAGGGCCTAGAATTGATGCCACGAGATGGCTTGTTATTGCGCTTGGGCCGTAAGGGGCCCCTCCAGGAGTCTGCGCCCAGTGAGTGCGGGTACCAATTATGATGTGATATTGAGCGTGAGGGGCTGTTATTGTGTGAGATGTTGCCCGAGGGGCGGATGTGGTGATACTATGTCTAAGGGGAAAGCTTCTATTTGATTAATTTACCTTAATTACCTGTTAATTACTTGTTTACTTGTTGAAAGAGGATTTTACTTGACTTTTCACTAGTTATAGAATGCCTTGTGCCTTGCTTGTTTTCTTACTTTCAATCATTATTTACATTTGTTACTCATTGAGTTGTAGTACTCACTTTACTCCCTACACCCTGTGTGCAGATTCAGGCGTAGTTGGTTCCGCCCCCGAGTGCTGATTCCTCCAGTTTCAGGTGGGCTTTCGGAGATTATGAGGTAACTATTGACGTCTGTAGCCCCGTGTCTCTACGCCTTTATTGTTTCTGTTTCCTTTCAGATATTTTACTAGTTATGGATTTAGCGGAATTTTATTATCACTTATAGATGCTCATGACTAGTGACACCCCGGTTAGGGCTGTGTATGAGTATTCTTCCGCGTATTTATGTTATTATCAGTTATTTCAGATTTATTCTTATTATGTTTAGACAATTTTTAAATGCCTATTTGTTAAAAATTAGAAAATGGGAAGTGTCAGCTAGCCATGTCTTCACGAGAGGCGCCATCACGATCGGGTTCAGGGTTAGGGTCGTGACAAGTTGGTATCAGAGCCAAGGTTGCATAGGTCTCACGAGTCATGAGTAGTTAGTAGAGTCTCGCGGATCAGTACAGAGACGTCTGTATTTATCCTCGAGAGGCTGCAGTACCTTTAGGAAAAACTTCAAATTCTTGAAATTCTTGTCGTGCGATTTTGTTGATCCAAGTAGTAAACTTTTGTTATTCTATTCTCTCACATATGGTGAGGACACGCGCTATTGGGCAGGGTGGATGACCACCAATACCACCAGCCGAGGCCACTAGAGGCCGAGGACGCGGCTGTGGTCGTGGTAGAGGCAGAGCAGCAAGGGCAGCACCGGCAGATCCACTAGCTGCCCCAGTTCAGGACGAGGTCCCAGCTGTAGACCCTCCAGCAGCACTAGCTCAAGCACCAGTTGTGCCTATTGTGATTCCGGGTCTTCAGGGGGCCTTGGCTGAGATACTATCAGTTTGTACTGGCCTAGCTCAGGCAATTTCAGCCACTACAACTGCAACTACCTCTCAGGCCGAGAGAGGCAGGCAGACACCCGCCACCCGTACACTTGAGCAGGTCATGTAAGGACTTCAGATGCCGGGGGTACACCCAGCTTAGCTGGTTGCCGCTGCTCAGGACTATGTAGTTCTTGTCATGCCAGAGGATGAGCAGCATAGGTTGGAGAGATTTGGTAGACTTCAGCCTCCGACCTTCAGTGGGGCAGAGGGCGGGGATGCCCAGGGATTTTTAGACAAGTGTCAGAGGATGCTTTGTACAACCGGTATTCTGAAGACCAGTGGGGTCGCTTTCACTACTTATCAGTTCTCAGGAGTCGCTTTCACTACTTATCAGTTCTCAGGAGTCGCTTTTACCCGGTGAGAGGATTTTGAGAGGCGTAGGCCTGTTGGTGCAACACCCCTTTCCTGGTAGCAGTTCTCCGTCCTCTTTCTGGAGAAGTATATGCCGCAGTCTTGCAGAGAGAAGGTGCGTAGATAGTTTGAGTGGTTGCGTCAGGGGGAGATGACCATATTGTAATATGAGTTGAGGTTCTTAGAGTTGGACCGTCATGCCATTTGGTTGGTCCTGAGAGATAGAGAGAGGATCAGGAGATTTGTCGATGGTCTTAATTATCAGCTCCGTATTCTTATGACTAGGGAGAGGGTGACTGGTGCTACATTCGAGGAGGTTGTGGATATTACCCGTGAGAATGAGTCTTTCCATCGCCAGGAGCGAGAGGAGAGGGAGGCCAATAGGCCTCGAGGATCTAGTAGCTACAGTGGTGCTCCTTCGAGGGGCCAGTTTTAGCACGGTAGAGGCCGACAGTTCCGACATGGTCAGTATGATCGCTTAGGTTATTGAGGAGCATCATCGGGTCATGGTTCCCACAGTTCACACTAGCGCCATTCTTCACTTAGTGCCCTCCTAGCTCAGAGCTCATCCCGTGCTCCATCTGTTCAGGGCTCTTCAACATCGAGTGCATCTACTCGTCACTCTAGTGCGAGGGGTTCCCATCAATCCCCTTCTCCAGCAATTGGGAGTTGTTACGAGTGTGGCAAGATGGGCCATATTTGGAGGTAGTTCCCCCACCATGTTGCTAGTTCATCCCAGTAGAGGATCCAATTATCAACTTCAGTGCCAGTTGCTCCACCACCACCTGCGCAGCTAGCTAGAGGTGGAGGTTAGTCGACTAGGGGTTGCCCCAGAGGGGGAAGTTGATCACGAGGCGGTTAGGCCTGTTTCTATGCTCTTCCAGGCAGATCTGATGCCATCACTTCAGATGCTGTTATTATAGGTATTATTTCAGTCTACCACAGAGATGCCTCTATATTATTTGATCCCAGTTCTACCTATTCTTATGTGTCAACATACTTTGCTCGTTATTTGGGTACGCCCTGTGAGTTTCTTACTTTACCTGTTCATGTATCTACCCCGGTGGGCGATACTGTTATTGTAGACCATGTGTACCGGTCGTGTGTGGTGACTATTGGGGGTCTGGAGACCCGAGTTGATCTTTTATTATTGAGTATGGTGGATTTTGATGTCATTCTGGGCATGGATTGGCTATCTCCATGTTGCGCTATTCTAGATTCTCATGCTAAGATAGTCATATTGGCTATACAGGGTGTGCCACGAATTGAGTGGCGAGGTATGACTGATTATATTCCTAGTAGAGTGATCTCTTTCTTGAAGGCCCAATGTATAGTTGAGAGGGGTTGTCTTTCATATCTTGACTTTGTAAGGGATGTTGGAGCTGAGACTCCCATATTGATTTTGTCCCAGTTGTGAGGGATTTCCTGATGTATTTCCTGCAGACCTACCGCGCATGCCATGAGACAGGGATATTGATTTTGGTATTGACCTGGGGTCGGGAACTCAACCCATTTCTATTCCGCCGTATCATATGGCACCAGCGGAGGTGAAGGAGTTGAATGAGCAGCTTCAGGAACTCCTTGATAAAAGGTTCATTCGGCCTAATGTGTCACCTTGGGGTGCGCTGGTTCTATTTGTGAAGAAAAAGGATGGCACTATAAGAATGTGCATTGATTATAGGCAATTGAACAAGGTAACAGTTAAAAACAAGTATCTTTTGCCTCGCATTGATGATTTATTCAACCAGCTTCAGGGAGCGAGGATATTCTCCAAGATTGATATCCGTTCAGGTTATCACCAATTGAAGATCAGGGATTCGGATATTCTTAAGATGGCCTTCAAGGCCAGATATGGTCATTATAAGTTCCTGGTTATGTCTTTTGGGCTGACCAATGCCCCAGCGGCGTTCATGCATTTGATGAATAGCGTGTTCTGGCCTTATCTTGACTTATTTGTCATAGGTTTCATTGATGATATCCTGGTATATTCATGTAGTCAGGAGGAGCACGCGGAGCATTTGAGGGTTGTGTTTCAGAGATTGAGGGAGGAAAAGCTTTATGCAAAGTTCTCCAAGTGTGAGTTTTGGCTCAGTTTAGTGTCATTCTTGGTACACGTGGTGTCCATTGAGGGTATTCAGTTGATCCAAAGAAGATAGAGGCAGTTTAGAGTTGGCTCAGACCGTCCTCAGCCATAAAGATTCTCAGTTTTCTTGGTTTGGCAGGCTATTATCGCCGGTTTTTCAGGGATTCTCATCTTTTGCATCGCCCTTGACTAAGTTGACTCAGAAGGGTGCTTCATTCATATGGTCGGACGAGTGTAGGAGAGCTTTTAGAAGCTCAAGACAGCTTTGACCACAACTCCAGTGTTGGTTTTGCCATCAGCTTCAGGTTCATATACCATGTATTGTGATGCTTCAAGAGTAGGGATTGGTTGTATGTTGATGCAGGAGGGTAGAGTTATTACTTATGCTTCTCATTAGTTGAAGCCCCATGAGAAGAACTACCCCGTTCATGATTTGGAGTTGGATGCCATAGTTCACCCGTTGAAGATTTGAAGGCATTACTTGTATGTCATATATTGTGAGGTATTCATTGATCATCGCAGTCTTCAGCATTTGTTCAAGCAAAAGGATCTTAATTTGAGGCAGCGGAGATGGTTGGAGTGCTTAATGATGATGACATCACTATATTATACCATTCGGGGAAGGCCAATGTGGTGGCCGATGGTTTGAGTCAAAAGGCAGTGAGTATGGTGTATATTCTAGTTGGGGAGAGACCTCTTACAGTTGATGTTTAGGCTTTGGCCATTCAGTTCGTGAGGTTGGATATTTCGGAGCCCAGTCGGGTATTGGCTTATGTGGTTTCTCGGTCTTCCCTATATGAGCGCATCAGAGAGTTCCAGTATGATGATCCACATCTGCTCATCCATAGGGACAGAGTTCAGCATGATGATGCCAGAGATGTGACTATTGGAGATGATGGGGTATTGAGGATGCAGGGCCGGATTTGTGTGCCCAATGTAGATGGGCTTCAGGAGTTGATTCTGGAGGAGGCCCATAGCTCGCGGTATTCTATTCATCCAGGAGCCACGAAGATGTATCAGGATCTGAGGCAGCATTACTGGTGGAGGAGAATGAAGAAATATATTGTGGGATTTGTAGCTCGGTGTCTCAATTGTTAGCAAGTGAAATATGAGCATCAGAGATCGGGTGGCTTGCTTCAGCGGATGGATATTCCAGAGTGGAAGTGGGAGCAGATCACTATGGACTTTGTAGTTTGGCTTCCATGGACTTTGAAGAAGTTCGATGCTATTTGGGTGATTGTGGATCAGCTGATCAAGTCCGCGCACTTTATTCCTATCCGTACTACTTATTCTTCAGAGCGGTTAGCAGAGATATATTCGGGAGATTGTTCGGTTTCATGGTGTCCCAGTTTCCATCATTTCAGATCGGGGCACTCAGTTTACTTCCTAGTTTTGGAAGTTTGTTCAGTGAGAGTTGGCTACTCAGGTGGAGTTGACCACAACTTTTCACCCTCAGACGGACAAGTAGTTTGAATGCACAATTTAGGTATTAGAGGATTCGTTATGCTCTTGTGTTAATTACTTTGGAGGGTCGTGGGATCAGTTTCTACCGCTTGCAGAGTTTGCTTATAAAAACAACTAATAGTCAAGCATTTAGATGGATCCATATGAGGCTTTGTACGGGAGATGGTGTAGATCTCCAGTTGGTTGGTTCGAGCCCGGTGAGGCTAGGCTATTGGGGACAGATTTGTTTCAGGATGCTTTAGATAAGGTGAAGGTGATACAAGAGAGAATTTGTACAGCGCAGTCGAGGAAAAATAGTTATGCTGATAGGAAGGTTCGAGATGTGTCCTACATGGTTGGTGAGAAGGTCCTGTTAAAGGGTTTGTCCACGAAGGGTGTTATGAGATTTAGAAATAAAGGGAAGTTGAGTCCGCGGTTTATTGGGCCTTTTGAGGTACTTCGGAGGATTGGGGAGGTGGCTTATGAGCTTGCTTTGCCACCCAGCTTGTCGAGTGTGCATCTGGTGTTCCAATGTTTCTATGCTCTGGAAGTATATTGGAGATCCGTCTCATGTTTTGGATTTCAGCACGATTTAGTTGGAGGGTGATTTGACTTATGATGTGGAGCCAACAACTATTTTGTAGCATCAAGTTTGGAAATTGTGGTTAAAGGATATAACTTCAATGAAAGTGCAGTGGAGAGGTCGGCCCGTGGAGGAGGCTACCTGGGAGACCTAGCGGGAGATGCGGAGAAGATATCCTCACCTATTTGAGGCTTCAGGTTTGTTTCTTGACTCATTCTAGGACGAACGTTTGTTTAAGTTGGGGAGGATGTGAC
This sequence comes from Nicotiana glauca, assembly GCA_026770625.1. Lineage (NCBI taxonomy): Eukaryota > Viridiplantae > Streptophyta > Magnoliopsida > Solanales > Solanaceae > Nicotiana > Nicotiana glauca. Next base: position 114,201 of record MU707316.1, read on the forward strand.
GACCCGACCACTCATCTCATGATATACCACTCTATTTCCCCCATTTTTGCTTCTTATTGCTTTGTTTATCCGTGTTTTGAGGTATTAGGTTGGTTGAATTAAATCCGGATTGGTTTTGGTGAAGTTTGAGACACTTAGTCTCTTTTAAGAAGGCTTAAGTTGGAAAAGTTAACCGAATGTTGAATTATGTGTTAGAGGGCTCGAATGTGAGTTCCGATAATTCGTTTAGCTTCAAGAGGTGATTTATGACTTAGGAGTGTGATCGGAATGGGTTTTGGAGGTTCGGAGAAGAATTAAGCTTGAATTGGCGCAGTTGATATTTTGGCAATTTCCAGTTGGTAGGCAAGATTTTTATATAGGGGTCGGAATGGAAATCTGAGAGTTGCAGCAGCTTCATTGTATCATTTGGGATGTGTGTGCAAAATTTCAGGTTATTCGATCGTGGTTTGGTTACGTTTTTGATCAAAAGCAGAATTCGGAAGTTTTTAGAAACTTAGGCTTGAATCCGAAGTGTTTTGGTTGATTTGATGTTGTTTGAAGTGTTTTGATGATTGGAACAAGTTTCAATAAGGTATTAGGTTATGTTTGTCATTTTGGTTGAGGTATCGAGGGCCTTGGGGTGACTTCGGGTGGTTAACGGAGAAGTTGGAATTTTGATGCAGCAGCTGGAATTGCTGCTTCTGGTATTTTCGCACTTGCGGAGTGGGGACCGCAGGTGCGGCGCCACATAAGCAGAGAGTTGGCCGCAGAAGCAAAAATTGTTCAGGTGAGCTGAGACCGATAAGCGGTAAGGATACCACATCTGCGATGTCACAGATGCGGAAATATGGTCGCAAATGCGGTTTTCCGTAGAAGCAGTGGATTTAACCGCATATGAGGTACCGCAGAAGTGGGTTTTGGACCACAGATGCGGGTGTCCCTAAGCAGAATGTATATAAGTCTTCCTTCGCGATTTTTGAAGGTTTTCACCATTTTTGAACACGAATTTCTGGAGCTTTGGGCTATTTTGATGAGGGAAATCAAGGAGACTTCGTTAAGGTAAGGATTTCGGACTTAAAACACATTTCTATGGTAGTATTTCATGGATTAAGGCTGTAATTTAAGGAATTAAAGGGCTAAAAATGGAGGATTAGGGCTTGAGTTTAAGAGGCTTTTAAATGAGGATTTGAGGGGCCATTTGGACTCCGACTTTAGTATTATTGATATGTATGAGCTCATGGGGAGATAAGGAATCTATTGGTGTTAAAATTTCTGAATTTCGAGATAGGCCCGGGGGTTGGGTTTTGGTAATTTCGGGATTTGTGCCCTTTATTGATTGTTTTCGCATGGGCTTTGTTCCCTTGGCATATTTTGACGTCCTCGTTCTGATTTTGGTTAGATTCAATGCGCGTGGAATCCCAGATTGCACATCGTAGTGCTATGTTAAGGTGAGACACACACTTGTTGACGAGCGTGGGGTCGTACAATAGGGATTGTGACTCGGTCCATCCCGGTTGATGATTTTACCGCGTATTTGACTGAAACTTATTTGCTATCATTATGATTTGGGTTAGATGTCATATTTGGGTTTCGTGCCAACTATTTGAACCCTTCAGGGCTTTTTATTGATATTGCCTCACTGTTTTAACTTACTACTTGAACTCAGTCATGTTATTTTCCATTGTTTTACTACTCAGCCATCTTTACTCAGTTTTGAGACTTAAATGATATTTGGGATAAGAAACACTGATTTACTATTGACCAAGGGGCTTGTGAGGATTTTTGACTGAGTAAGGCCGAGGGTCTATGTTGTGAGGAAACACTAATAATGATTTGAGGATGAGAGCTTGAGAATGTACGCCACGAGGTGGCTTAATTGATATGAGGCCAAGGGCCTAGATTTGATTCCACGAGATGGCTTGTTATTGCGCTTAGGCCGTAAGGGGCCCCTCAAGGAGTCTGCACACCCCCAGTGAGCGCGGATACCAATTGTGATGTGATATTGAGCCCGAGGGTCTGTTATTGTTGTGAGATATTCCCTGAGGGGTGGATGTGGTGATACTGTGTCCGAGGGGCGAGCTTCTATTTGATTACTTTACCTTAATTACCTATTAATTACTTGTTTACTTGTTGAAAGAGCATTTTACTTGACTTTTCACCGATTTACTGTTTTAAATGATTTTACTACTTCATTATAGAATGCCTTGTGCCTTGCGTGTTTTCTTACTTTTAGTTGTTATTTACATTTGTTACTCACTGAGTTGGAGTACTCACTTTACTCCCTGCACCCTGTGTGCAGATTCAAGCATAGCTGGTTCCGTCCCTGAGTGATGATTCGTCCAATTTTAGGCGGGCTTTCGGAGATTACGATGTAGCTATTGACGTACGCAGCCTCGTGTCTATACTCCTTTATTGTTCTGTTTACTTTTAGACATTGTACTAGTTATGGATTTAGCAGAATTTTATTATGACTTATAGATGCTCATGACTAGTGATACCCCGGTTAGGGCTGTGTATGAGTATTCTTCCGCTTATTTATGTTATTATCAGTTATTTCAGATTTATTCTTATTATGTTTAGACTATTTTTAAATGCCTATTTGTTAAAAATTAGAAAATGGGAAGTGTCGACTAGCCTTGTCTTCATGAGAGGTGCCATCACGACCGGGTTTGGGATTAGGGTCGTGACAATTATTGGTAATTGAACATTGTAGAGCGTTGGCTCAAGTTGTGAATTGAGTTATGAAGTAATTGTGGAAAAGAGAAGAGGTTTATGATATTGTCTCCCTTGCCAGGATGTTATTTTTTTTGATATTATCTCCCTTGCCGGGATGTTATTATTCATGATATTATTTACCTTGCCGGGATGTGTTTATTCTTGTTGTTGGTTCCCTCGCCGGGATATTGTTGTTTCCTTATTGTTCCCTTGTTCGGATTCTTTTTGTGATTGGTGTTGATTTGTATATTGGGATCGGGTTACACGCCGCAACAATATTATATTATGGGATCGGGTTGCACGCCGCAACAAGGAATAATAAGGGAGGACAGGAGGGGTCGGGTTGCACGCCGCAACAATGATATATGAGTTGGATCGGGTTGCATGCTGCAATAGTATTTTATAATTTGGATCGGGTTGCACGCCTATGATGACCCAAAAGGTCATCACTTGTTTTATAAATAAATTTGGTGATCCGTGGACTTAAAACCTCCCTTTTGTCTCACCTCGATTTGCATGCGTAGTCCGGGCGCGTATCCGAAAAGCCATTATGTGAAAATCTGTGAAAACAAAATGATAAATTTTGTTTTTAAAATTAATTTAAGTTTACTTTGGGCAACATTCTTGGTAAACAGACTCGGGTCCGTGATCTGACGGTCTCGTAGGGTCCGTAGTAAAATTTGGGACTTGGGCATATCTCCGGAATTGAATTTTGAGGTCCCAAGCACGAGAAATGAATTTTTAAAGAAAAATAGTTTTCTCGAATATATAAGAGTTTTTGGAAATGAAAGATGTTTGAAATTGATGGTATCGGGCCCGTATTTTGGTTCCGTAGCCCGGTACAAGTTTGAAATAATAATTTGGCTGAATCTGAAAAATTTGGTAAAGATCAGAATTGTTTGGTATAAAATAGACTTAAAGTTGAGAAATTGGAAATTTTGGTGTTCTTGAAAGATTTCACGAATATGGGGTTTAATTCATAGTTGTTGATATTATTTTGATGATTTTATTCCACGAGCAAGTCCGTATGATATATTTTTTTTGGTGTTCATGTTTGGTTTGGAGCCCCAAGGGCTCGGGTGAGTTTTGGATAGGCCACAGAGTAAAATTTGGACTTAGGGAGTTGCTGGTATGTTGCAGGTCTGCAGGCTTCGCAATTCTCACAAATGCAAGAATTATGTCGCAAATGCGAAGAGCCCAGGACCAGCATTACCTCGCAAATGCGAGGTACACTTCGCAAATGCGAAGTCTTCTGTATGTGACAATTGTTGAAAATGCGACATTCCCATCGCAAATGCGAGTTCGCAATTGCGAACACACAATCGCAAATGCGAAAAAAACAGGTTTCTGAAGGGTTCGCAATTGCGATATCAGAGACCTGCTAAAATGAATTTCAGAAGGGATTTCAACCATTTTACAAACTTTTCAAAACCTAAACACCTTTGGGCGATTTTTCAAAGACAACTACTCTTCTAAATCATTTATAAGTTATTTCTAACTCATTTCTTTAATTCTAATCCATCTTTTTACATGATTTAAACTCAAAATCAAGGGTTTTCATGGGGGAAATTGGGTATTTTAGGTAGAACTTAGGATTTTCAAATTTTGGAGATTTGGACCTCGATTTGAGGTCTGATTTCAAAACAAGTTATATATTCGAGTTCGTGGGAGAATGGGTAATCGGGTTTTGGTTCGAACCTCGGGTTTTGATCATGTGGGCCCGGGGTTGATTTTTTTGACTTTTTGGGAAAAACTTTAGAAAACCTTTTTTCATGCATTAGAATTGATTCATTTAGCATTTATTGATATATTTAAGTAACTTGTGGCTAGATACAAGCGAATTAGTGGTGGAATCGAAAGGTAAAGCATTAGTTGAGGCTTGAATTGTGTTCGTGGCATCGAGGTAAGTGTTTGGTCTAACCTTCGCTTGAGGGATTAAGAGTTGTCTCTTATTTTCTATGTGTTAACTGTGGACTACGACGTATAGGTATGGTGACGAGTATCTATATGTCGGTGTGAATCATACCCGCAAGTGTTGTTTTGTAATTGTTGTGACTCCGTCGTGGTTTATTCATGCTTAATATGATGATTATCATTATTGTTCCCTTGTCGGGATGTTGTGATTATATTATTGTTCCCTTGTCAGGATATTATTATTATATTATTATTCCCTTGCCGGATGTTATTGTTATATTATTGTTCCCTTGCCGGGGTGTTGTTGTTGTATTATTGTTCCCTTGCCAGGATGTTGTTGTTATATTATTGTTCCCTTGCCGGGAAGTTGTTGTTGTATTATTGTTCCCATGCTGGGATGTTGTTGTTAGATTATTGTTCCCTCGCCAAGATTCTTCAATGATTAGTTTTGATATATGAAATGGGAACGGGTTGTACGCCTGCAACGGTACTATATGAAATGGTAACGGGTTGCACGCCTGCAACGGTACTATATGGAATGGGATCGGGTTATACGCCTGCAACGGTACTATATTAAATGGGAGCGGGTTGCACGCCTGCAACAGTACTATATGAAATGGGAGCGGGTTGCACGTCTGCAATGGTATCACATGTCCAATTGTTTATGATTTCCTGATTTTTATTGATAACTAAGTTATGGTTTCTCTACATTCAACTGTTGGTTTTTCTATCGATACTTATTGTTCCCCGCAGCATGATTCCCCCTTCCTATCTTTAATTGTAAAGTTTTGCCTTTATTTTCCGTTGTATATGATTTAACTGCATAGGTTTATTTGGTAGTCTGGTCCTAGACTCATCATTACTTCACCGAGGTTAGGCTATGCACTTACCAGCACATGGGGTCGGTTGTGCTGATACTACACTCTGTACTCGTTTGTGCAGATCCTGATACTGGAGCATACAAACCTTAGCTTTGGATTGCTCCCTTCAGTCTATTTGGAGATTCAAGGTAGTCTTACAAGTGTCCGCAGGCCTTGGAATCTCCTTCTATGCCTTCATTCTGTTTCTTTTCTGTATTTCAAAGACAACGTTGTATTTATCTTTCGAACCCTTATTTGTAGTACTCTTAGACAGTCTGTGAAATTGTGACACCAGTTCTGGGTAGTCTATGTTTGAGGAATTGTATTGATAACATTTAAATGGTTATAATTTGTTCTTCCGTTTATTTAATTCCGTTGATTATAATGTTGATTTATAACTATTAAAGGATTAAAAATGGGAAAAAGTAAATAGTTGAAATAATTAGCTTACCTAGCTTTCACTAGTAGGCGCAATCACGACTCCCGAGGATGGAAAATCCGGTCGTGACAATGCCGCAACAGCGTTATATGATTTGGATCGATTTGCGCGCCGCAATAAAAAATAATAAAAGTGGATTTTGTTTTGTTACTGTTTCCTCGTTCTTACTGATGCAAACAATAAAATGTTCTTTATGCTTTTTCCCTAGAGTTATTGTCGGTACTTGATATTCCCCCGCAGCATGTTTCCCTTCCCATCTTTAACTGCTAGTTTCCATTATTATTTCTTGCCGTATATACTTTAACTGCACAGGTTTATTTGGTAGTCTTGTCCTAGCCTCGCCACTACTTCGCCAAGGTTAGACTCGACACATACCAGCACAGGGGGTCAGTTGTGCTGATGCTACACTCTGCACTCTGTGCATATCCTGGTGCTGGAGCATTTGGACCGGAGATAGAGGTTGCTGCCTTCAATCTATCAGGAGGCCCGAGGTAGTCTTGCAGGCATCTGCAGGCCTTGACGTACCCTCCCTATCTAGTTTCCTTCTATTCTTTCATATTCCAAAGACAGACATGTACTTTCTTGTTCAGACTTTATTTGTAGTTCTTGTCGACGCCCCCTTTTTCTCTAAAAAAAGCGGAATCGGGTTCACGACATTCGAGAAGACAACTCTTATCCCGTTTGGGAATTGGGTTTTGGAGTTTGGATAGTCGCCATCTAATGATTATAGTGCATTAGGACACTTTTTAGAAGGATTAAAGATGAAAACCAGAGTTTGGGTAAGGGCTCGAAATTATCTCGAGGGGAAGGTGTTAGGCACCCATCAAAATCCACTAGTGTGGTTCCCGGCCATGCTACAATTGTGACTTTAAATGCAAAACACGAATATTTCAAACAAGAAACATAAAAGGGGTTAAAAGAAGTGCCGAAATTCAGAAAGGAAATAGTTTTGTGATTGAAGAGATACGCAAGTAAGGGGAAGAGGTCAAACAATTGGTGCAAGCAACTTGAAAGTCGTATAAGAAATAGAAGTTGAAATAGCCTTTAAAAATTTGAAGATTATTAAACTAATAAAGAAGGAGGGGGTCCTAGGTTTATACATTACATGGATCATTCGCACAACACCGGTACCCAATTATACACATAGAGTTATTGTGTAATCATCATCTCCATGTCTAACCTTCCCACCCTGTTAAGGTATTAAAGCGCGGAATGGTATCATTTACTTATTGCATGCTATTACCCGTCCCAGTACTATCAGTCCTGGAGGCAAATGGACTACTAATCCTAAAGGAAAGGGGCTTGGGGCTTCAGAAGTTTCAAAGGATAAAATGCTAAGGCGTCAACCAAAATAAGTAATTGCAAATAGAAGGGGAAACATACAAGCAATCAGGGCTCAAGTATGCCTCGATAAATCATCAAAAATTACAGATTTTAGCATGTCTTACACGTACTGATTTCGGTCTTATTTAAATAAAGCAACGAGCGGACTGGTTCAACGCATATTTTTAGGCAAAAAGTCTACATTAGGCATACTCGAATGCTGTTGTTTGAAACTGATCTGGTTGATCTAAGTGTTGATTAGAACTAGACGCAATATATATTGATTTTAGGAAAAAAGATGCAGACTCAAAGGAGTTACCAATTTTAACAGGGACATTATGAACTTAACAGTTAATATTACCCCTATTCAGATTCGAAATTTCCTATAGGCATGCTTTCTATCGCCTTCTGATTTTGACACCTTTTTCGACGTTAACAAAGGTCCTATGAACATGGTATCTATATGCATCTTTTATTATTGAACCTATGAACTGTTTTCCTAGTGGTGTTTATAAATGCAAAATGCAATAGTTTATAGACCATATTTTATACGAATTTAGAAGTTGACCTATAGGCAGGATATCTATGCGCGAAGATGCAGAAATTATGAATGAATCCTATAGGCAT